>VSMD01002387.1:0-58474 GCA_008750895.1 Mirza zaza | reverse complement strand
CAATACCTTATTACTATAGTACCTATGTGTCCACTTAGGTGCTGCTCAGTTAATACCAGTTTGCTGGTGAATATATGTGGTGCTTGTTTTTCCATTCTTTGGATACTTCACTTAGTAGTATGGGTTCCAGCTCTAACCAGGAAAATATAAGATGTGCTATATCACCGTTGTTTCTTAGAGCTGAATAGTACTCCATGGTATACATATACCACATTTTATTAATCCATTCTTGGATTGATGGGCACTTGGGCTGTTTCCACAGCCTGTTATTTATTTTTTAACAGACAGTGTCTTGCTATGTTTCCCAGGCTGGCCTTGAGCTCCTGGGCTCAAGTAATCCTGCCTCAGCCTCCTGAGTAGCTGGGACTAAAGTGTGCACTGTTGTACCCAACTCTCATGGTTGTTTTTGCAGTTGATTTTCTTGGTGTTCCAAAAGTTTTGCACCAAATGAAGGATTGAATTTTTTTATGTTTTGAGGTTTTTTTTCTAGCCTTAAGCTTTTTTGGTAATTTTTACATTAAGAAATTTGATTTCCATAATGTTTTCAGTTGATGTTTTCCTAGAAAGAATATTCTTGATACAATGTTAAAACGAATGTTAAAATGTTGATTAATATACAAGTCTATGTATTTCTCCACTCCTGCTGAGTGACTGTTCCACTGTCTCTGGCATGCATTTTCTGTTGTGTAAACTTTACTTTCATTCTTTCTTTTATGTATTAAAAAAATATATGCAAGTCTGTTTTTCCTATGTGGAATTTGCCTGTAGAGCTAAATACTTTTTCACATAAAATTCAAATGTCATTTAATCCAAACAGTGAATAGGTTTGTTGCACACTTAGAGCTGTAAGCAAAGTTGTCATGAGTTTGTTTTCAATCTTGAAGATAATCTCTCAGCATTTTTATGTTTTTCCTGTTGAATTCAAAAGTCATACATGTCATCTGTTTTATTTCAGTGCTTTAGGACTTAATATCAAAGATTTTATGTGAACAATGTTGGTGATTATTTTCATAAAAATGAAGGTTAGAAAAGTAGTATATTTCAGGATCTAATGGTCTGGTATATTAATAGATTGAGCTTATAACTTCTATTAATAGTTTCATCATTATGAGATAGCTTATTAATAAGAGAATCTTTGAGTTCATTCATTCCAGGTTATCAAAACATGACTTCTAGCAGTATAGTTATTAATAGAATTCTCATTTGTGTGTTTTAAAAATAACATATAGTAGGCATAAGTAATTGGTTGGTACAGAATATTCTGTAAGGAAAACATTCTGAAGGAAATCATTACAGGACGAAAACTTTTGGCCTTTTGGGTTCTTATCTGAAGCCAATGAGGCATTATTAGATTTTGGTTGAAGTTGAGGTAGTAATATTCATGGAGAGAGTATAGATCTCCTTAGTACCAACATTCAGAGGACTGGTCCTCAACAGATTCCTTGAACTTTCTTCATTTGGATTTATCTGCAGTTTAAGGGGTTGAACTTGATCATCTCTCAGGGCCTTTCTAGCTCTCTGGTTTTGTTGATAGATGACTGAGTGGGAGATCCTATATCCATCATGTATTAATCTTTTATTTACTTTCAGGGAAGTAAAATTCCAAAGTTTAACAGAATCTGTCCTATTTTAAAGATTAATTTACACTTTAAAAGCAGGTAGTACTTTGATAAACATCTATGTATCTATGTGTCATTCTTTCCCTAAAATCTCAAGAATTATCCAAAAATGGGCTATTGGCTGATTATGGGGCTGGTTGAAAAGCTCTGAATATTTTGGAAGCATTGTTCTTATCTTGGTGACTATAGGTCAAAATAGTATGATTTACATTCATTTGAATGACTTAATACCACATGACATACAGTAGGCATTTATAGCAGAGTGGGCAGGTGACAACTACCAACCTTGTTTAGTAATATTATTCTTTGCCTTTTAAAGTGAGAGCAGCAGTATCACACTATTCTCTTTTATCTATCCATGCTGTTTTTTTCCAGGTGAAATGGCATTGAGATAATGTTTGAAATAGAACAACTTTTAAGATGACTTCTAAAAAACTGGCCTTTGATTTAATGCTCTAATGTACAATTCTGTATTGTAGCACAACCAAGAGAACTCTTAAAATATGTCACCCATTTCTTATTTTGACTAAGCTTCCTAGGTGGTTGTGATGCTTCCCCTCAATTAAAAAACACCAGTATATATATGTTTTCTTTACAGCAGAAATTCACCTTTGAAACTATTTCGCTATAAATTAAGACTCACATTGACTGGTTTTCATGGTGAAGTTTCCCCTGATATGTTGCATTTTACTTTACCATTAGTATTCTTTTGAATAAATGTTTATAATAATAACAATAATGTTAATATGTGCTGAGCCCTTGCTATATATGATCAGCACTGTGTTAAGTGGTTTATGTGGATTTTATGTGGATTTTCTCATTTAATCCTCACAACTACTCTGTGAGGTAAGTTCTTTATCTTCATTTCATAGATTGAAGCACAGAGAAGAGTGTGGGTGTATATACATGTGCATTTGCGCACGCCCTCACAGTTTTATAACTTGTTGGTGTTGGAGTCAGGATTTAAACTCTGGCAGAGACAGTTTGACTCTGGAGCTTTACACTTGCAGTTACTGTGCTTGAGCAACTTGCCCTATTGCTTATATAAATGGTTTGAATAATCTCAACAACAAGAAAAATTATTTCTTTCATTCTAAACTCTAGTCCCCCAGTCTTTCTCAAAGGCATTTGGTATTAGCAGAGTCTGTTTTGTGAATTGCCCTATCAATCTTTAACATGTAGATGATATACTAAAATATATATACAAGTCAAATATATGCACACAAATGCAAGTTTCATATTCACCCCCAACCCCCACATATCTTGGGTAGATCTTTCCATATCAGTGTATGTAAATTTAATCTCTCTCTCCTTCCCCCTTTCTAAAGTTTATATTACTTACGTTAGTAATTTGAACTTTCTGATTAAAGTTTGTGTAGTATATTAATTGATTTGGGCATATGCAGCAGAAAGAAAGTCTTTTTCTACTAGATTAGTTCAACATGTAACTCAAAAGAAAACCTACCTTCCTGTTACAATACAATGAATCTAATATTAAAGTTCAGTACAGTAATAGATTTAGTTGATTGATTTGCATTCTCTTTGGCCCCAGGTTCTGTTATGCTATATGATAGTACATTCTCTTTCTTTCTCAGTAAATAGTAATAAAAGAACTCTACTTTGAGTTTGGAGGCATACAAAAAATAGTGAAAGATTTGGTTTGGACACATTGTAATTCTTTCTGTGGTTGTAATTTTGGCTCGCTTTATCAGTAAAACTGATTTTCTGAGTATCAGTATATTGTCTGTATAATAATTTCTTACAGAAGGAAAGTTCAGATTGGTTAAGAAATGTGTTTTGAGCTAAATTGTTAACTTATAAAAATACTTTCACAATTTCTTGTTGCTGATAACTTTGTGAGGTAGGTAATAATACTGATTTTACAGAAGAAATAAATGAAATCTAGAGATTAAGTTGTCTAAGTTCATGGCTAGCAGAGCTGCTATTGAAATCCAGGATATCTGGGACCATTGCTTGGTTTACTGTATTTGAGTTGCTTTCTCATCATCTCTTCATTAACATAACACAGTCTTACAGTTTTCTTTGTATTTATTAATTTATTTGTTATTCACAACAATACTGTGAAGGTGGCACGACACATGTTTTTAATTCTATGGCTGAGGAATCTGAGGTTTGGAGGCTGTGAGTTATATAAAGGCAAACTCCTTTATACCTGTTCTATCACAAGCCTTTGAACCTTATAAGGTGTTTTGATTTTAGGTGCAATGCCTGTGTATGCACAATACTAGAAATGTAGAAACAGACATATTTCTACCTGTACTCTGTTTTCTTTGAATTGAGAATTTCCTGGCTAGTTCATGAAAAATGTAAGTTAATTTTATGTGCTGGGTTCTGGACCACATGCCTTAAATTTGTTATATTCCTGACATTTCGTAAGACATTAATCAATCATACTTCACAGTTAAATAAGACATTTCAGCATTGGTGAAAGCTGTAAAATCAAATACTTTGTATAAAATTTCTCCATTGCCTTCAGTGCCCCTCATTTCTTTTTTGTATTGTATCGTGCACATCTGTTATATTTTCTTTTTTTTTTCTTTTTCTTTTAGTGAATGGTAGTGTCTAGAAAGGGTATGTCCCTTCAAGAGAGAGGTGCCAATGTCCAACCGGCCTAATAACAATCCAGGGGGGTCACTGCGACGTTCACAGAGGAACACTGCCGGGGCCCAACCACAAGACGACTCGATAGGAGGAAGGTATGTATTACATAGTAATTCGAAATAGAATTGGGAATAAAAAAATTATTCTAAAACCTCATTGTGAGGACTAAGACTTGAATGGCTCACTGCAAAGGAGTAATTTTTCCTAAATTTTGAGCCAAGTAACACAAAAAAAACTGGAATCCAAAGCAAATCCTAAATCTTTCCTTAAATACAGTAGGCTCAAAGAAACAGTTCTCAGTCATTGACATTTTCAAACACCTAATTTAGGGTTCTTAGTGTGTGGTATGTCATATTTTGTCTTTTTACTTCCTTACATATATGCCAAAACACATCTTTCCACCATTTGTGGTCCCTTTCCTTATGTATGTCTTGACTTAATGATACTTCATTGAAAGGAAGCCTCATTTGTCTTAACTTGAGTTTTGATACTGGGGTTTTGCATTTTTTCTCATACTTTTTGACAGGATGCTGACAGGATAATGAGGCAGTCTGACTTTGTTAGCAAATCAGTTGTCTTAACAATTTTTATTGGGCTGGTGTTTGTCTTTTTAGTTGGAATAGTTACAGATAAGGTAGTGTGAAGAATCAGTTGAATTTACTTGAATGTAAAATTCTGGATCTGATTTAGCTAAGGATTGTTACTCTGTGTATAAAATTTTCAGAATTCTTGCAAGTCCTCGTTCTCTAATCTCAGGACAAATACTAATCACGTTTGGCTTGCAGTAAATAATGGCTAAATTATAATCGGATCACCTTATGCAAGAGTTTGAGGCATAAGCATGTATGTAACATCTAGAAAACTATAAAAAAATTTTAAGTGTCAAAAGTAAAAAATAAATTGAAACATTATGTTGATGTCTGATGATTTAAGTTGTTAAGTATGTGGACTTTCTATTAGGACAGTTTTCCTGTGTGATTTCTGTCTCTGCCATTAAGTAGCCGTGTTTTCTTTTTTAAGAGTTTCAGGAAACTTCACTTTCTTAGTCCCCAGAGTGGGGATGTCTGTTTCATGGTGTTACTGGATAACTTCAGTGTTAAGCTTTTAGCACTGTGCTTAGTGTAGAGTTCTGTGCTGATATTTTTTGCTGTTTTACATTCAGGTTATTCGTTGTAGCAGCCACATTTAACTTTATGCTACTGATTAAAAAAATCACTCCTATAATAAAAATTTTAAATATTCATTTTAGAGAATTTTGAACAAACAAAACTAAAAAGAAAAGCATTTCAGTTCCACAATCTACTTATAGTGGTTACTATTGACATTGGCATATATCTCTTCTCTCACTTTAAAACTGAATGTATGTTTGTGTGTATATGTGTGTGTATGTATGTGCATATGAGTAACTTGTACCTTTTGAACAACTGCAGTTTTATACATGTTACTGTTCAGATTGTATTTGCACTCTGGCACATGAAATGACATTTTGAACTATCATAGTGCATTGTTTCTCAATTGGCAGTTCAGTACTGTAATCTTTTCTATACATTAATGTTATATACATTTAAAAAAATTTTTATTGTATCAGGTATTTAAAAATTGACTAAAATGGAAGTAGTTAATACTAGTGATTAAGATGTGTTGGTTTAAATAATAAAGTTGTAATAAAGATGGATTTCAGTTGGATTTGTAGAATTGCGAACCTTGTGATTTTAAGATTTGTGTTCATGTAATCTGAACTAAAACAATATGCTTAGTTGTGAAGGAAAAGAATAAAAACTTTCAAATATGTTTGGAATGGCAGAAAACATACCAAAGAATATAGAGGGAAAGTGTACATAGGATTTTGTAGCTTTAACTCCCCCATACTTTAGTAATGTAACCCCATGTCAGCTTTCATATTTTTCAACTTTGATGTCTTCAGAAAACATTTCACCAATAAAGTAATATATGGAAGAAGACCTATTCATTTTTTTAAAGCCTAGCATGTGTCATTTCCCATTAATATTAAAAATTATTTGAAAACATTACTTACAGTCTTTGTGTTTAATTGTGTGGCTATACCATGATTTAGTAGTAAATTTGAATATATAGATTTTTTCCCATTTATTTTTATGTGCATAAGTATAATTATGATCAGGACATAGAAATTTAGAACTTTAGTAAGAATAATTTTAGAAGATACGAGCTTGTCTGAGTATCATTTTGCCTTCTTATGCTCATGATAGAATGAATCTTAGACTGGAGGGAACTTTGAAGGCCTACTCAGCAAACCACAGACTGACTTTTGAAACCCTTTTGGAATGTGCTATCTTAGCAATTATCTAACCTCTCAAAAAACCTCTAGGGATTTTTGGAAGTGAGAGGATTGGGATAAATTGGGAGAGAACAATTGCAACTATATTTTCATATTCTTCACGTGACTCTTGTTCAGCTTACCTCTTGTTCAGCTTTCCTAGGTAAAGTGCTGTTTATGGCTTTTCTTTCCTGAAAACGATGGGCTTGGGCTTGTAAAAGTATTTATAGTGACACCATGATTCAAATAATGACAATTAACAGCAGCTACTACAACAGTATTAGTAGAGTGTTTTAAGTTTAAGAAATTATTATACATAGTCCTTTAATTGAGACACTTAGAAACTCCGCATTAAGTATGTAATCTCTATTTTATAAATGTGGAAGCTTGCTCAGCTTTATACAGCTAGTGTATTGTCAGGACTTGATTCCAGACTGCTTTTTTTCCCTTTTTAATCTTTACTATATCCCTTTTGTCTCAGTTTCCAGACTTCTCCACTCTAAAGTCAGGGATTCTTTTCATTATGCCAAACTGTTTTCTCTGCCACTTGATCCATATAAGGAAGGAGTTAGGAGAAGGGTATAAAGTACTTATAATAGAAGAGTATTAACATATTTAGTAGAATTTAAGTAGCAGACTTTCCTCCTAGAATTTTTGGATTGTTTTTTTCCAAAACTCCATTAAGCTGTTTTTTTTTTTTTTTTTTTTTTGTGGAGCCTCCTTCCAGTGAACACTCTTGCCTTCCCTCAAATCAAGGTTGCTTACCTTTTTTAAAAGAATAGTTTGTGTTCATCCTTAAGATAACGTAGAATCTTTGGGATGTATTTCTCTTCCTGATTATTCCCTCTGTTGATTTTCACTTATCTTTCATTATTATCTGTAATTGAAGTAGGCATCTTATTCCTCTTCTCTTGTTTTTCTCTTCCCCTTTCCTATAATTTTTTTTTGGACTGTAGCTGATCTGTTCCTCTTTTTTCTGTTCTTTTCTTCTTTAGGAAATCACTCCCTTCCACTGCTTCTCTGTGTTGACTTGCTCTCAGGGATACTTCCTAGCCTTTCCCACTTCTAGCACAGGTATTTGTAGGCTACCACCTCCTCTTGGCAATGCAGTTTTTGTTGTACCATGTGCGTTTTCCTGTTTTTATCAAATGGCAATGTTGAGATTGAATTTAATTTTAGTTTCTTCAATATTTTTATAAAAGCAGTGCATATCGAGAATAGGAAATTGGGAAGCTTCAGGAAAAATTTAAAGAAAATAAGGTTTTTAATCCTACCACTCAGAAACACCATGGTTAATATTTCTGTTTTATGTTCTTAAAGTCTTTTATATATGTATACTTTCAACATAATTCTATATGTATACTTTAAACATAAAATAATATGGATAATATAGTATAGTAACCAGCTGTTATCCTTTGTATTTTCTGGAATTCTGTAACATTCTTCTATAAGGGAATATTAAATATGTACATGATTTTCTTTGATATGAAAGCCCATGATTTAAATTTGGGTGTCTAGTTCCTCCCCCCTCCCCATTTTTGGCTATTAAGAAATTGCTATGCCTGTTCTATTTGAATGTGATTATGGTTTTACTAAGTCAAATTCTTGAACATAGGTTTATAGGATCTAAGGGTATTAATATTTTGAAGACTTTTAACAGATTGCCAAATTGTCTTTCAGAAAGATTGGACCAATTTATATTTCTACCAAATCTTCACGAGAGTGTTCATTTCTCTAAATTCTAGTTAATAGAACATACCTTTTTTTTAAGCAACAGGTTCTTGTTCTGTTGCCTAGGCAGGAGTGCAGTGGCTTGATCAGAGCTTATTGTCCCCTGAGGAACTGAGAGTAATAGCCTGTGCTACTATACTCAGCTAATTTTTCTACTTTTTTTTAGAGACAGGGTCTCACACTATGTTGCTCTGGCTGGTCTCAAACTCCTAGCCTCAAGCTATCCTCCCACCTTAGGTTTCCAGAGTGTTTGGGATTATAGGCGTGAGCCACTGCTTCTGGTCACACATACCATTTTTAAAAGAAAACTTTGTTGGGGAGCGTGGGGGGGGATGGGCCCAGGATTCCTTTTGTTAAAGTTAGCATTTCTTTGATTATTATAAAATTGAAAATTTTGGCACATTTTGGCCATTTTTATTTATTCTGTGAGTTGTTAGTGTATTTTTTGTTTGTTTGTTTTATTTTTTTGAGACAGAGTCTCACTTTGTTGCCCAGGCTAGAGTGAGTGCCGTAGCATCAGCCTAGCTCACAGCAACCTCAATCTCCTAGGCTCAAGCAATCCTCCTGCCTCAGCCTCCTGAGTAGCTGGGACTGCAGGCATACGCCACCACGCCCGGCTAATTTTTTGTATATATATGTTTTTAGTTGGTCAATTACTTTTTTTCTATTTTTAGTAGAGACAGGGTCCCGCTCAGGCTGGTTTTGAACTCCTGACCTTGAGCAATCTGCCTGCCTCAGCCTCCCAGAGTGCTGGGATTACAGGCGTGCACCACCACGCACGGCTGTTAGTGTGTTTTTGAGATGGAGTCTCACTCTCACCTAGGCTGGAGTGCAATCTTCATGGCTCACTGCAGTGTCCAATTCCTTGGCTGAAGTGATCCTCCCACCTTCCAGTAGCTTCTGAGTAGCTGGGACTACAGGCACATGCCACCATGCTTGGCTAAGATGCTTATTCCTTTGTTATTGCTTTTTATATAAAAAGCTTTCAGCCCATTAATATTAAAACATATTTTTCCTAGTTTTATTACTTGTTATGTTTTTTTATTTATGAAGTTTTAAAAATAGGATAATTAAGCCTATCATGTCTATTTCTTTTATTCATTTGCCTTCTCCGTGAGTTCTATTATGGTTCTACTTTTACATTTTGACTGTAATATGTCTGAAATTTTTAAATGGTGAGATGAGATGCTTGAATCCAGTTCACCCTACTTCCCACCTCCATTAAAAGGAAGTTTTTTTTTTATCAACTTCTTGCATGTTAATTTCTTTTTACCTCCAATTCATATCATCTACATCAGGAAAAAGGGCTTTTGTCATTGCTCTATTCATGTTATCTCCATTTTGCATTTTTCTTCTAATTTATAAACAGAAAAACTGCCATTTTATTGGCTTCTCTAGTAATAAGGTTAAAAATTAAAAAAAAGAGGTTTGAATGAGATCTGCCTGAAAATACTTTTGATGTAAATGTACTATTACCTTTGTATATGTTATTTATCTTCCTTTGTAGCATTATACAGGAGAACTGGCCTATTAATTTGTTCAGCTAATATCTATTAGTTTATTATGTAAAAACTACAGTCTTAGTCCCTAAGGTTGGCTTGGAGAATTATAAGGCAGTCTTAAAGAAGCTTTTAAATAGTTGGCAAGATAGGAATTGCACATTAGAAGATAAATGACACACATTGGTAGGAAATGTAAAACTCAACATTGTAAGTCCTATAAGTTTATTGGGGTAGTTTGAAATGTTTATAGAAGGTACATAATTTAATCCGCTCTTAAAAGACAGGAATATTTTTGAAAAAGAGGGATATTTATGATAGCTTGGTATTTTGGCTTATTTCTTTAAGGATAGAATCATTTTACATACTATATTTTACCCAGGTATTTATAAAAAAACTCTCATAAAAAAGTTTTCTTTTATGAGACTCTGTCCTCTTTGAGGACAGGGACTAGACTGTATGGTACCTGCATTTGTATGCCCTATTGTGACTTGCATGTGTTTGATAGTTGGTAAACATAACGTGTTGAAATGAGTAGCTTAGTACAATTTTTCTCAAGTTCATGAGATCCAGTGCTCACTGTGTATCATGTATATCACATGATGTAAATATCTTTGTTATGCCCTATTAGTATCTTGAATAAATTAAGAAGTAAATAAAATGCCTGCCTATATACAGTTTAGAAATATCAATATAATGTACTGAATTTTACAAAGATGAAACAAAAAGAAAATAATAATGAAATAAGATCCTAGTAGGTAAATGCTTGTGGGCACACTAACATAAGATGACTGTATATTCAGATGCTTGCATCTGTATTTGGATTGAGTGACTGTGACAGCTACAGCAGACTTATATGCCATAAGTGGCATTTTCCTCATAGACTTTAAAAATGGTGCATTACTCTTGGAAAAAATGCAAAAAAACCCAAATAATCATTTGTTGATTCACACTCGATCCTTAGAAATTTAACATATATGTGAACTATGCAAAACAAATCTAAACTGAGAAATTACAAGCATGCTTTTCACTTATGTTACTGTAACATTTTTAGTTTTTTTTTAATAAGGTCTTCATATATTACCAAGGCTATATGAAATATATGGGTTGTGGGACAATTCTTCTTTGTGTCTGGCTGTTCTGTTTATTGCCTATCTTCTACTTCTAGTCCACACCTGCCAGTAGCGCTCCTGTTCCCCAGCATATGTTTCCAAAATGCTCCTTTGGGGCAGTACTACTGCTGTTTAGAAACATTGCTTTACTCTATTTTTTTTTGTTTTGTTTTTTTTGAGACAGAGTCTTGCTCTGTCATCCAGACTAGAGTGCAGTGACGAAGTCATAACTCACTACAGCCTCAAACTCCTAGGCTTAAGGGATTCTCCCACCTTCCCCTCCCAAGTAGCTGGGACTGCAGAAACATGACACTGTGCTCAGCCTTTATGTTAATTATAGAATCATTTGGGCTAGCGGTTCATCATTATTAAACACAGGAAGATTGGTCAGACTAATCAAGCTTCTGTTTTGTGATTCAAATAGATACATAGTATGTCCCCCACCCCCCTAGAGTCTACTAAGGATTAAAAATCAGTACATTTTACAGGTAATATTAGCAAGTTTTATATTGAAAGTAGCTTGAAATGGGTGATCAACACAGATTATTGAAAATCAGTGCCTTGTTTAAAGCATGCATTTTACAGAATTTTTAATATTGAATTAAAAAATTATTTTACCAAAATGAAAGCACTAGCATAAAAACATTTAATTTTTAGAAAACACAACTATAATGTTATAATTGTGTATATAAAATATAAAAGCATAAAAATGTCTGTATATGTGCACATAAATTTGGAGATGTAATTAAATCCGAGATCCATTTATGTTTGGTAATATATGCATGTGTTTAAGTTGTGAGCATGTCTGGCTTAGAAATTAAATTAAAACAATACCTATAATATAAGGAATTAACTAGCTGCTTATAACTGACCAGTTTCTTCATTTTTCCTAATACTAAGATAACAATGTGCTCTTTGATAAAAAGTTAAGGTGTCTTTTGGATCTTCTCTGGAGTACAGATGGTTTTCAGTTCTTTGGATTCCCAAGGATTTAACTAAATTGCAGTAAAAGTAAGTTAAAGTAAAGTAGGTAGAGGGGTACAGTCAATACTATGTGCCTAAAAGTCATCAAGAGGCATTTGAGACTTGCTTTTAAGATAATCTTGAAAGCATATAAACTGGAGTTGATTATAGTATCTTCTGTTGCAGTGTGTGTTTCTTTTAAGGTGAATTGCCCCATATACACTTGGTAAACAGCGAAATGAAGTCACTGTAATGTGGAAGTAGTGTTGGTTTACAGGCAACTTTCCCTACAGTGCTAATATATGAACAGAAATAGGGAAAGCCCTTTTAATTAAAGAGGAAGGTTTTGTAATATGTGAAGACCTTATAAAAAATTTGCATATTTTGCAGAAATGATTTAATGAAATCATTCAGTGAAAGAAATAGCTAGTACAGTGTATTACAGAACCACGTTACATTTGTACCATCAGAAATACTCTCAGGAAGCTGAAAGCTGTTTACTCTTGTTTTTGTAAAGAAAGATGACAAGAAGGAAACTCTACCTGACAATTGTATTTTTAATTTTGTTGAAGCTGATCTTAAAATGTCTTTCAAATATTAAAAATTAAAGTACAAAACATAAAACTCCAAAGGGTGAACTTACTGATTATTAGTGCAAATATTAGTAGAGATTTAATCTTTTAAAAATCAGTGATGCTTTTGTTAGGACTCTCATTACAAAGTAACATAGATTTGAGTGCTCTGTGCCTAATCTTACTTTTACCATTAGCTCTGTTATTTTTAGTGATTTTGCAAAAATGTGAGGGTTTTTTGTGTTTTTGTGATTTTTTTTTTTTTGGTTTGGAACACCCATATGTTGTAGAAGCTCCTGAAGACACACACACACAAAGGTACATGCAGTCTTTGTGCTGTAATTCACTAAATGGGTTTATTTTAGTGCTACTTAAAACGTTTGTTGTGAATTTTACTAGGCTATTCTACACATTTGATTTATAGTGGATATAAATTTTACTAAATCTCAAAGAGATTATGCTTTTTAATAAAAATTAAAGTTGAGCATTAAAGCTTGATAAATGAAGGAGTTAGTAAAATGAGCTAAAAAGAGACATCCAAAAGGATGACATCCTTTTTCTCTGAATACTGTGGTGTTCTAATTGGCTATTCCAGATTGGCCAGCATTATTTTATGGAGATTTACTTTGAGTATTTCTGAGCATTAATAATTTATAAATGGATTTAATAAAATAGAGCTCCACTATAGTAGGCCCCATATTGTCACTTCATGGTACCATCTGGTTGTTTATTTGTTGTGCTAAGCCAGGGTTGGAAAACTGTAGCCTATGGGCTGAATCTGGTTCATGGCTTGTTTTTATAAGTAAATTTTGATTGGAGTGTAGCCATACTCATTTGTTTGCATATTATCTATACCTGCTTTTGAGACATACAATATTGCTTACAAAAGCTGAAAATATTTACTATTCTTTACAGAAAATGTGTTAAGTCCCCTGTGCTAAGCAAATAGGCAAAGGACATTCTTTTTTTTTTTTTTTTTTTTTTTTTTTTGAGTCAGGGTCTCACTATGTTGCGTATGCTGGTCTTGAACTCCTGGGCTCAAGCCGTCTTCCTGCTTCAGCCTCTCCAGTAGTTGGGATTATAGGCCTATGCCACCATGCCCAGCTGATCAATATTTTATGATATTTAAAAAAAATATATTTTAACCAGTCCTCCGTGAGAGTATCAGTCACACTATAAAATAATTTTAGGAAAGATCTATGTGTGGGCATTGTTGGATTTAAGCCAGTTTTGTGAGCCTTGGTTGTTGTTGTTTTTGTGGGGGTTTTTTTTTTTTTTTGCTTTTTGAAAGAGAGCATCTTGCTCTGTCTCCTGGGCTAAAGTGTGGTGGTGTCATCATAGCTCACTGAACCTGAGACTCCTGGGTTCAAGCAATCCTCTTGCCTCAGCCTCCCCAGTAGCTGGGACTTATGCCACCATACCCTTTCTATTTTTAGTTGAGACAACATCTCGCTCTTGCTCAGGCTGGTGTGGGACTACTGGCCTCAAGTGCTCCTTCCACCTCCGCCTTCCAAAGTGCTAGGATTATAGGCATGAGCCAGTTTTAGTTTTTTGTGAAGTGATTGCATACTGTTTACATTTTTGTTGTCTGAGATTGAGCTTA
The DNA here is from genome assembly GCA_008750895.1 of Mirza zaza. Taxonomy (NCBI): domain Eukaryota; kingdom Metazoa; phylum Chordata; class Mammalia; order Primates; family Cheirogaleidae; genus Mirza; species Mirza zaza. The sequence continues at coordinate 44,457 of VSMD01002387.1, read as the reverse complement.
CCTGCTGAATTCCTAAATTCATTGAAGGTGTTAGTAAGGGCACGAGAAATACCAGAGTATATTTAGGTAGATTTAAAGTTAGCTGTATTTTAAGACCAAAGAACAATTTATTTGGGTTAAAAAGAGGACTGCTGCCTGTATAGTGGGACCAACATTAGTGCAATAGGGTCAATTTCTGATGACAAGCAGAATGAATCCTTTTAATTTTTTTCAGACTTAAAGGGATATGTAATAGTGTATTTTCTTAAGATTGACATTTGAATATTTAATTGTTTTGAACATTATTTTTCACAAAGTTGTTTGGCTTTGAATGGTTATAGTTTTCTTTCAACATGATTTTAAAAAACCTTGTGATTTTTTAAGAGACAAGGTCTCTGTTGCCTAGGCTGGGGTGCAGTGGCATGATCATAGCCCACTGCAGCTTTGAACTTCTGGGCTCAGGTGATCCTCCTGCCCCAGGCCCCTGAGTAGCTGAGACTACAGGTGCTCCCTGCCACACCCCAGCTAATTTTTCTTTTTCTTTTTTTAAAATTAAATTTGATTTTTTAAAGACAGTCTCACTCTGTTGCCCAGGCTAGAGTGCCATGGCGTCAGTCTAGCTCATAGCAACCTCAAACTCTTGGGCTCAAGCAATCCTTCTGCTTCAGCCTCCTGAGTAGTTGGGACTACAGGTGCATACCACCATGCCTGGCTAATTTTTTCTATTTTTAGTAGAGACGGCGTCTCACTCTTGCTCAGGATGGTCCCAAACTCCTGACCTGACCTCAAGCAGTCCTCCTGGTTCGGTCTCCCTGAATGCTAGGATTACAGGCGTGAGTCACTGCGCCCAGCCTTATTATTGAATTTCTTGGAAAAATGGAGGAAGAAAGAAAGATCCCTGAAAAGAGAAGCCATAGGTCCTCTTTTGGAAGAGATAGAGTTGTATGATATCTTAAGGAATTTATGGCATCCTTAAAGATTCTGTTAGAATTAACGTTGGGTAAGGTTTTCAATGACTCATTTCTAAGTTTTTTTTAAGGTAGTTAGTGTTTAGAATTAAATGTCAGCCTTTTAAAGTTTTTTTTTTTTAACAAGTTAACATCTCTGATATTAATGCAACTTTAAAGTTCTCATTAGTTTACCCTCTTTTATGCGGAGGATGGATGTCGGCTGTGAATTACATCAATAGCGTTTATTACATTAATATCTCACCGATGTATAACATGAATTTTTCTGGATATTTGTTAATGGATGCTTTTTATTGCTTACTTAAAGGTTAAAAAAATCTAACAACTGAAAACACAGTTTCTTCATGTCCTCAAACTTGCTTTTAAAACAAAGCTGCCATAAGGATTTGATTTATTGTAAATATGATGCAACCATATCAATGGTGGAATCTTTTGAATGTATTTGTAACATTTTGTGATAAATTCTGTTTCATTTTTTTGTGTACTATTGACCAGTACTTTAAATTCTTAGCAAATATCACTATTAATATATTGATTTAATGTAAGTTTATTTACTGTTTAGTGCTTCTTATGATTTTCTGTGTAAAATCAGTTTGAGAATTGGTTCATCTGCGTCTGCATTTGCTGTGCTTACCTGAATTTTAATATACAAATTAGAAATCAGTATGTGGGACTCACAAAATTACCTTTTCTATACATTTTTAAAGCCACTGTAGTCACATGGTCTATTAAAAGTAGTGTTTCGGTCTTATTTCTGGATTTGCCTTTTATAAAAATGTAGCATGTTTGAATGTAGTAAAATTGCTGAAAAATTTACTATTGCTTAAGCAACCATAATAATGCTGTATAATTATGACAACTGGTAATAATAAGAAACCTTAAGTCCTGCATTATTGAGGAAGTTGGTAAATTTCTTTCGCCGGATTATTTGATAGAATAATAATCGAATTTTATAAATATTTGGTTAAAAGGGCAGGGTCAATAATGAAGAATTGGGAGGCTTTTTTTTTTTAAGTGTAAAAATATTTCACTTTCAATCTTGTGTTTGCATCTCAGTTTCCTGATAGATTTCTGTTTTGATTTTCTGCTGACAGGTCACATTTAGGGCAGGCAAAACATAAGGGATATAGCCCTCCTGAGAGTAGAAAATCTAATTCTAAGGCACCCAAAGTGCAGTCTAATACTACTTCTGAACTGTCAAGGGGACACCTTTCTAAAAGGTAAATCTTCACATTGCTTATACATTTTCAAGGCAGAATTATATGCATTCAAATCATTGCATAGTGTTAAAATTTAATCAGTTTATTCCAAAATGTTGTGATACGTGTTTTCATTCTTCTCTGAAGGTAACTTTTAGGATTAAAAGTTTGTCACCTTTGCAGAGATTGTTATTGCAAGAAACCTTTTCCTTGTTTAGAGAGCTGTGAGGTTCCTCTTTTGCTTAAGAAACCTTTACAGGCATCTAAAATGCCATCTTGCCATTTCCTTTAATTTTTATTTTCAATGCCAAAGTTCAAATCAGTGATTCTTAAGATCTAATTTGTTAAGAGTCTTTGGAAAGGAATATTAACTGTGAATATTTGCTAGTACTACAACATAAAAATGTCTAACCTTCAGTTTTGAAAGCACATATGTTAATGCTTATTTCTTCTAAGCCTTGACAAAGCAGTTGTATTTGTGAATAGAGCATCAACATTCTAATTTCTACTACTTCTGAACCATAAAGCTTTCTTTTTCTTTTAATCTTAATTCTTATTTTGTGGTTAGGAGTGTTAGTGTCAGTAATCTTTGGGTAAAGAATACCCTTATTTTCTAATCAAATATTTTACTATTCCAAAGTCACACCTGCTTTTTCCTCCCCTAAATTTGAACCATTTGAAAACCTATATTTATTTAATACTGGACTTATTTGGAAAATGTTTGTGCATTTTTTTAAAGCACTTATTTCCAAGGATTTAAGGAGTTAGTAAAATAAATATTATATATGACAGTTTTAATGATGAGCTATTAACTCTTTTCTTATCTAACCTCTTAGAAGCTGCAGTTCATCATCTGCTGTCATAGTTCCACAACCAGAGGATCCAGACAGAGCCAATACTTCAGAAAGACAAAAAACGGGGCAGGTGCCTAAGAAAGACAATTCTCGAGGAGTGAAGCGCAGTGCTAGTCCAGACTACAACAGGACCAATTCTCCTAGCTCTGCAAAAAAACCAAAAGCACTTCAGCATACTGAATCTCCCTCAGAAACGAATAAGCCACATAGTAAGTCAAAGAAGAGACATTTAGACCAGGAGCAACAACTGAAATCTACACAATCGCCATCAACAAGCAAAGCTCATACCAGGAAGAGTGGGGCCACTGGTAGTTCACGGAGTCAAAAAAGAAAGAGGACAGAGAGTTCCTGTGTAAAGAGTGGTTCTGGGTCTGAATCAACTGGTGCCGAAGAGAGATCTGCAAAACCCACCAAGCTGGCTTCAAAATCAGCCGCCTCAGCCAAAGCTGGGTGTAGCACCATCACTGATTCTTCTTCTGCTGCCTCTACTTCCTCCTCATCATCTGCTGTAGCCTCAGCCTCCTCCACTGTACCTCCAGGTGCCAGGGTGAAACAAGGAAAAGACCAGAACAAGGCCAGGCGTTCCCGTTCAGCGTCGAGTCCCAGTCCCAGAAGAAGTAGCAGGGAAAAGGAACAGAGTAAAACTGGTGGCTCTTCAAAATTTGATTGGGCTGCTCGTTTCAGCCCTAAAGTTAGCCTTCCTAAAACAAAACTGTCTCTTCCAGGGTCTTCTAAGTCAGAGACATCAAAACCTGGACCTTCTGGATTACAGGCCAAATTAGCAAGTAAGTTTATAGAAAGATCTTCTTCTTTACAGAAAATTTCTCTTGGTTTGTCAAAAGTGATTATGCTTTCAAGGTAGGTTTTTAGGTTTCTTTTGTGTGTGTGTGTGTGTGTGTGTGTGTGTGTGTGTGTGTGTGTGTGTGCGCGCTTCTTGTTTTTGTTTTGTTTTTTCAGTCTGAGTCAAGTCTTAGATTTATTACTGTCCCTGTAATTATGTACATGATAGTATGTAATAACTGAGAATACATTTAGTTTTATATATAAGGAATGCTGCCTTCCTATTATTACTAAACCATCACAGTTTAGTGTATCTTTCTTGGTCTTTGTAGCATCCGTTACTTCAGTTATACAGTGGAATAGGAAGAGCTAATGTTTGAGAATAATACATTCAACCAAAGAAAGAAGAACTAGTTGGAGGAAGAAACAGCGTTATGTATATTCTTTCATGAGCCAGCCTTGGAGATCTCCAGGCACTTTCCCCCTCTCCTTTTCCCAGAAAACTTCTTCAGGAAGCCAGCTATTATCTCATTAGAACTGGTGATGACCTTGAATTCTGTGATTGCTGTGATGCTAAAATGTTTCTCTTTTCTTTCTATTTCGGGAAGTCTATAAAGGACATAGATTTACAATATTTTTAAGCATTTAATTTTTATAATATTTAATCAGAAAGTTTGTTTTTGACCCTCTTTTCCCACTTTGAGTCCTCATAGAAGATTCTGATTTCAAATCTACATTTTGATAGAGTTAGAACCTTTTTCTTGGTTATTGGGAAGATTTTATATAGTGTCTACTAGTATTCTTGTGAAGGTTTAACTAATATTGAATCAGCCCAACCTAATACTGAGTCAGAGCTGTTAGTTTAGTTTAACCTTACAATCTATAACTACTTTTGGTTGATTCAATATTACCTAAACTTTGACAAGAATACTAGTAGGTACTATATAAAATCTGAAGTCTAGCCTGCATTATAGGGTTATTGTAAAGGTAACATCTTTATTTAAAGGCACAGATAATGGATTAAGATTAGCTAGATTGATAACGTGAACTCAAAGGAAATAAAAGGCCAGATTAAGAAAGGACAGCCAACTGTCTTTTTACCCTCCCAAAGGTTTTATTGACAATGGAGTTATGTCGGCTTTTATACTTTTCTCCTGTCTGCCTTTAAGTGTGTTTGTGTGTCATGCCATTGTAATTGTAGCTGTGTAATCTTCATAGCCAGTAGGCCAGGTTGAGTTTGTGGAAAGTTCCACGGGATTCACTCTTCTCTTTTTGCTTTCCAGTTTACCTCACTTGAGGAACCTGTTTTGTTCAGGTCTTATTTCTAGGAGGGTTCTAGGGCCAGGTGATAGCAGATTGTACTTGAGTGTCATGGCCTCGACTCTTCTCAGAGATCAGCTTCCTTTTCTTATAGGGTCTATTAACATGATTTTATTGATTTATGATTTATGTATTCATTTATTATTTATTTAAAACTCAACCCTACCTGTGGCTAATCAGAGGGGCTTTCCTTGGTTGTGCAGGAGCTCTCGATCTGGAAACACTGAAAAGTTCTGGCTATATTACTGTGCCATGATAAACCCAGTCCAGATAATTCTTTTAAAACCATTCTAAACATGGTCACAAACTGATTTAGTATTTTAAAGCCCACTTCACAATTGTCTTCACTGACAAAGTCTGTGTTCTATTATCACTATAAAATTGCTTTTCCGTTTTCACTGCCACTAGTCTAGTCTAATCTCCAATTGTAGCCTAAGCTGTTGAGAGAAGGGAACCAGCATTTTTTTATTATCAAAAAGTACCAGGTATTTTGCATATGTACTCACATTTACTTTTCAAAATAATGGTACTTTAGGATAGTTATTAGGGAAATTTATTCCAAGGTAATGAAATAATTTATCTGAGTAACATATTTCATAAGTGGCAGAGTTAGGATGTGAAGATAGGGGTATGTGCGACTTTGAAGATTTTGCTTTTTCACGATGTGCTTATTTTTTACCAGTGTTCCTGTGTTTTATGTTGTAATGAAATTTTATTAGATCCTTCTTTGCTGGTATTGATTAATCTTTAGGGATGAATACCTTGTGAACCCAAGGATTCATATCACACCATTCACTATATATTTGTTTTCATGTAAGTAAAAAACATTTCAAAACAAAATAATAGCAAATATTTACTGTGCTTATAAGTACCTGGTAGTTGTAAATGCTTTATACGGATCATCTTATTTGTTCCCCATCAGCCCTATGTGGCAAGCATTATTATTCCTATTGAGGAAACTCGGGGTTATTGATCAAGTCACCTGTCTAAGGCCGTAGAACTAAGAAATGATAGATACAGCCAAGAGTCAGACCCGGGCCACGTGATCTCAGAAATTGGTCTCTAGAACAGAATGCATAGGAATGAGCAGATTGAGTGAGCTAAATCTGGGAAGGCTTCTTGATGCTAAACAGGATGGGGTGCAGTTTAGATGTGATTAAATGTGTCACTTCAGTAAGAAGCAATAGAATTGGCAGGTAATTTTACTTAAGGATATATGGGCAAAATGAGGTATTTTATGATAATTTCTTAGAGTTTCAAGTAGTGGTATTTTGAGGATAAAATCTTTAATACAGAGCCCCAAATCCTGAATTTGAACCCTAGTTCTGCCATTTTATTAGCTGGTGATTGTGAGCAAGCTTGTAACTTTTTCGTTGTACAGTGGGCATAATGGTTATTTGAGGAATAAATGAATATGTGAGTAGACTTAGCATAGTGTTTGATACATAGAATGCATCACACAAACTGAAGTTGAGTAAGGCAGAAAACATTAATATATAAAAGCAGGATTTAAAGAATGAAGTGGTCAGTAAATAAATCCTGGGCATGGATCAGTTTAGGATTTGGAAGACTCAGATTTAAAGTTCTGTTACCTTCTGATAGTTTTGTGAGGTTGGGCAAATTCAGCTATAGTTATGATACTAGCCTAATTCCTGATCTTATTTGCAAAATAATACTCCTTTTTGTGAAGCATAAATGAAAGAATAGATGTGAAAACAACTTTGAAAAATTAAAGTGTTTTAATTTTACACCAACATATAATGATGTATTAAGAGTTGTGTTCTTGGCTGGGCGCGGTGGCTTAAGCCTGTAATCCTAGCTCTCTGGGAGGCCGAGGTGGGCGGATCATTTGAGCTCAGGAGTTCGAGACCAGCCTGAGCAAGAGCAAGACCCCATCTCTACTATAAATAGAAAGATGTTAATTGGCCAACTAAAATATATATAGAAAAAATTAGCCGGGCATGGTGGCACATGCCTGTAGTCCCAGCTACTTGGGAGGCTGAGGCAGCAGGATTGCTTGAGCCCAGGAGTTTGAGGTTGCTGTGAGCTAGGCTGACGCCACGGCACTCATTCTAGCCTGGGCAACAAAGTGAGACTCAAAAAAAAAAAAAGAGTTGTGTTCTTCATGTATTTGAAAGGCTTTTGTATACATCAGGGTTTTTGGTTTTGGGCATTAATCCAAAGGGCAGAATTAGATTCAATGGGTAGAAATTGATGGGTGGGTTTCTGATAGTAGAATTCTGGTAGAAAAAGCCTATAAATGATCCAAAAAGGAGTACGATACTACATTTCAAATTGGGTACTCTTTTCCCCCTGATGTCCTTTTTTGTCTTCTACCTTTTAAGAATCAGTGAACTTGTTAATTCAAATGGTAAAGGCTGATTCCTCATGTTCATATACTAAGGGAGATTCAAGATGTGCATTAGCATATTGAAATCCGTGAGAAGTCTTAAAGTAACTTCTCCTTAATCCAGTATCTTGAAGACTTATTTGACCTTTGAAGACAGCAGTGGTCTATGGAATACACTTTGGGAAATGATATAATACCTTTAGCAGGAAGACCTTTTCCAGTGTCTGCTTCAAACTGTTGATAGGGGCTAATGAACAAGTTCCTGGTGAGAAACTGGGGCTGGCAAGAAAGCTAGCCAAATAGCTACTTTAGTGCTAGGCTTTCTGAAGTTTTGTTGCTTGCCAGCTATAATTGATTAGAATAACTCTGAGACAAAGGTCACCCATGTATCACTTGGTAGAGGTCTCAAGAGTACCCCAGAAAGAATAGTGTTATGTGACAATTTTTAATGTGTATTAGGAAATTATTATAGCTGTCTTTGTGTTATTTAACCTAAGTAAATAGACATACTTGTAAATTTAAATAGGCATAAATATAAAACCAGTATGATAATATAATGATATATGTGGTTTTAAAAATTTCTTTCTAATATTTTAATATCATACTTTTAATGATTTTGTAATTAGTTCAACTTCAAAGTATATTTTGCTAATCTGTTTTTTTAAAGTGAGCTAATTTTTTAAAAATTTGTAATGATTTCAAAGTGACTGAGTAGTAGAGGATGATGGCATGGAATTATAAGAAATAGTTGGTAATCAAAATTGAAGTAATTATACAACTTATTTATAGAAAAACTTAGAGGTATTATATTTCAAGGCTGATGTTTCTATTTGTAGATCCATTCTACTCTCCATTATTTAAAGTGTACATCATGTGCATATTATTAATAACATAGTCAGCAGTAATACCAGCTTATTTTCATCTTGAGTTTCATACTTTCCTGGTGACTTGCATGCAGCCCTTGTCCATTATCAGAACTAGACAAAAATCACACAGATGCTGAATTCAAAGAAGGCAGTTCTGCCTAGATTAGGAAGACATAATGCTTTGCATCACTAGATGGAGGAAATGAGAGTGAGTTGAGGAGAAAAGAATTTACAGTAGACTTTTGGTTTCACCTGCTTGCATTTTGTAGGATCATCCCTATTGAGCTGAAAAAAGTGGATTATCTTTGAGCCCCACGAGGTGTTGGGCAGGGAGTTTAAAAGGAAAAGTCTTGGGTGTTAAGTGTTTTCTGTATTCTAAGGCAGCTGTCAAAATAATGCAACAACTTAAAAAAATTTAATAGTTCCATTATGCAACCACTTAGAAAAAGTACCAACAAAGACTCTTAGTATTTTTAAGGTTTTTAAAAAAATTCAGTAAGTTAAAAAAACGAGTTGCCAATGTAGGAAAAAAGAATATTTAATGGAAAAAAATATTGTTGGCCTCTTTGTTAGTAATGTCTTGCTTTGTGTTACATTGTGAATTTTAAATGACCATGTTATGTACTCTTGTATACTAGATCACAGTAAGAAATTAACTTAGTCAAGTTACATTTTATTGAATTTACAGGATAGTGAAACTTGCTCTTTATATTCTTGCCTTTGTATTTTATAATAGTTTTGACACTTCTAGGATGTTTGTTAAAAATACTGAGAAAATACAAAAAAAGTACAAAGAAGAAAAATACAAAATCACCTTTAATTTTATTCCCCAAGGGCTACCTCTTTTTTTTTTTTTTGATGCATATCCTGCAAAAATTTTTTCCTTTATATTTATCAGCACTTCTGTGCAAAGTCAAAGTCTTAAGAAACAGTTATTTAAAAACAGCAATCCTTCTATCAGTCACTTTTGCACTTTTCTGTAGCTGATTATTTTGATGTTTATTTCAGTCTCTAAATTATATGCTTTCATATGTCCATTTGTTGTTTTTTTTTTTTTTTCTTTTTTAAGTTTGAGCTGTATGACATTCCTCCTATGGAAGATGAGGGTTTTGCATTCTTACCTTATTCCACCCCATTCACCCATACATACTTCCCAATTTTCCAGACTTGGTCAGTACTCAGTATTTATATTACGTAAATGTTATTTACACTGTGCCACATTTTTGTTTCTTACACATTGTTGTATTTCCTGTATTTAATGGGGTCTTTTGGTTACTATTTTCCTTCTCTATGAACCCATCACTCAACTCCACACTCCTTACTAATCAGTCATAGCCTTTTCTCAAGCTGTCTCTTTGCATCTGTTTCATCTTCCTGAACAAATGAGGCCTCTAGATGGTTGCTCTTTTATGCCTGGTTGTACTGCCTTTTAGTCTTGGGATTTTCTTCAATTTTTTCAGTTTCCTTTTTCCAGATTCTATGCCATCTTTCTTGGTTTCTTGTTTTGGTGGAAGGTATATAAAAAAATAATACTTAGGAGATTTAAAATTTTTTTTTTTTAGATTTTAAATCTCTGAATGTATCATACTGCCCTGATACTACCCTGATACTTACTTGACACATGGGTGAATATAGAGTTCTGGGTTTGGAATTATTTTCTTTCAGAATTTTGAAGAATTTTTATCTTTTAGATTTCACTACTAGAACCATTCTTATTCCTGATCTGTTGTATCTGTAACCCTTTTTTATGGAAGCATGCAGATTTTTACCTGTAATTTAGAAATTTTACAATATTGCCCATTGCTGTCGATTTATTTTCATTACTTGTCAGGGTGACCAGCTGTCTTGGTGTCTCTGGGTCTGGGGCATTCCCTAAGACTGAAAACTTTCAGCTCTAAAGAACCAGGATAGTCCCAGGTAAACTAGGATAGTTGGTCACCCACTTATTTCATTTCTCTTTCTAGATTTTCTATTATTTGAGGTGATTGTCCTCTTGGATGATCTTGATCTTATCTCTTTGCCCTTGTTTTGCTTTAAAACTTCATTTTCCAACCCTTCTCTTGCTTTGGCTTTTTTTTTTTTTCAATGTTTGCTATTGTGTTTTATTGTCAAAAGATTGTTTTGTTTTCATTTTCCTTTTTATAGAATTCTATATTTGGTTTATGGAGAATTTCTTTTTTGAGGACATAAACAGTTTTATTTGCTTGCATAGTCTTTTTTTTTTTTTTTTTTTTTTTTTTTTTTTTTTTTTGAGACAGAGTCTCGCTTTGTTGCCCAGGCTAGAGTGAGTGCCATGGCGATAGTCTCTTTTAAGTAGGTTTTTTGGGAAGATGTGGTGGGATTGGGTTGGCTTTGTCTTTGATACCAGGAACATTCCTTATAGGAAATTCTGGTTGTCTCCTTATAGTCAAGTGTAAGAGGAGACCAAAAATCTAATTTGTAAGCTTTGAGTATATAAGTGATATTAGACTGAGATTCACTGTCTGGTTATCTGGTTGGGCTGTTTCTTTGCTAAACTTCTTTCATCATTATTTTTAGGACTTTTTTCTTCAGCTGATAGAATTCCTCAGGGAAGATTCTTTTAAACTCCTGCCTTGAAGCAAAGGCCTCAATGCCAGAGTTCTGGGGGCAGAGCAGGAGAATAGGCCTGGGAAGGGGGCATTGTATGTGTCATCCAATACATCTATTTGTATTTGATCTCCCTCTCATTTTTGGTGTAGTGCACCTATTTATACTATGTACTTTAATTGGAGAATTTCTATATTTTGTGCTTTCTAAAGAAGAAAGGTCCTTTTGCTGGGCAGGAGAGGAATAGTTGCCCAGCTGTGCAAGAGGGGAAGGAGATCTGGGAATCTGCTTCATAAACAGCCTATCAACCAATCCTCCGTTTGAACCCCAACACTATCCCAAAGGTAACTGGTACCACCAGTTCTGAGCCTTTTTGGGTTTTCTAGTGTTAGTCTAATTGGTACTTGTCTCAGGTTTGTTCTCAGAGCTTTCTGGAGTTTCCAGTGCATTTAGCCCTGGTATCTCTGCTTTCCATCTTCTAAAATTATATTGTCATTGTACTGTCTTCCATTTTTTCCATCTCTATGGATTTATGTCTCAGATTCTGTTACTGCTATTTTAGTGGCATTTCATGAGGGGGCAGAAGCGAATGCATGTATATTCAGTCTTCTGTCTATACCCAGAGGGCAGACACATTTCTGTGCATGTGCGCATACTTTTTCAAAAGTAGATCTCACTATACATGACAAGAGGCATTGCTTTTTGAGTGTCTGTTGTGTACCAGGCTCTAAAATAGACATTTGACATACATCAGATTTCATCCTTACAATGACAGAATGAGACTATATCCATGTTTTAGATGTGAAGGAACTAAAGTGCTCCCTCTGCCTAAATACTTATTAACAGACTTCTTCCTCTCAGAAATTTGTAAATTATATAATTTTTAATGGCTGCCTATGAATATGCCCTTATTTAGCCAATTCCCTACTAATGGGTATTTAAATTGTTCTTGTGAATTTTAAATATAGCTTTGTAATTTACATTACTATTTGCTTGTTAGGTCACTGGTTATGTTCCTTTTAAATATTGATATATATTTTGAAATTTCCCATAGACACATTTGAATTTACCATTCTTACCAGTTATATAAAAGTGCCGATTTGGTCACATCCTCATCAACTACTAACTGTTTCTGCAGTTTTTACTATCATACTTTTCATTTAACCCTTCCTTATTACTGGGCATTTATGTCCTTCTAGTTTTTCCTTATCATAAATAATTCTTAAATGAATATCTTTGCATGTTTCCAGTGTTCTTAATCCATACCACTAAATCAATGCATGAAATGGCTGTGCATTGATTAGGAAATAAAAATTTAGTTTAGAAATTAGCATTTGGGATTTAGCTTATTATCTATCATCTATGAAACTTGAATTTTATTATTAGAGTGATTTAAAAAATCTGTGATTTTAGAAATTTCTAAAATCTGATTTTAGAAATCTGTAGTCCTTTTTTATATCCTTATAGATTACTTTTGTTTGTTTTTTTGGAGACTAGGTCTTGCTCTGTTACCTTGGTTGGAGTGCAGTGGTATGATCCTGGGCTCGGATAATCTTCCTCCCTCAGCTTCCTGAGGAGCTAGGATTGTAGATGTACATCACCATGCCTGGCTAATTTTTTCAGTTTTTTAGAAACAGGGTCTCACTGTGTTCCTCAGACTGGTATTGGAATTCCTGGCCTTAGCCGTTCCTCCTCCTGCCTTGGCTTCCCAAAGTGATAGGATTACAGGTATGAGCCACCATGCCAGCTATTAATAAAGATATGCTATTTATTATTAATATCAATGATATTATTATTAATAAAGATATGCAGTCATACCTCAGGTATTGGTGGTTTGGTTCCAGACCACAGCAGTAAAATTCATATCTCAGTAAAGCAAGTCAGGCTGGGCATAGTGAGTGACTCACACCTGTAATGTCAGCAGTTTGGGACGAGGCTGGAGGATTGCTTGAGTTTGGGAGTTCAATACAAGCTTGGGCGACATACTGAGACCCTGGCTCTCCTTTTTAAAAAGAAGGAAAAAAAAGTCAAATGAATATTTTGATTTCCCAGTGCATATAAAAATTGTGTTTACACTGCACTGTAGCCTGTTAAGTGTGCACTAGCTTATGTCTAAAAAGACAGTGTATATACCTTAATTAAAAATTACTTTATTGTTAAAAAATACTAACAGTTATCTGAGCCTTAAGTCATCATCCTTTTGCTAGTTGAGGGTCTTAACGTTAATGTTGATGGTTCCTGACTGATAAGGCTGGTGGTTGCTGAAGGTTAGGGTGGCTATAGCAGTTTTTAAAAATAAGGCAACAATGAATTTTGTTGCATTGATTGACTCTTCCTTTCAGGAAAGATTTCTCTGTTGCATGTTATACTGTTTGATAGCATTTTTCTCACAGGAGATATTCTTTCAAGGTTAGGAGTCAGTCTTCTCAAACTTTGCTGCTGCTTTATCATCTAAGTTTATGTACTATTCTAAATGCTTTGTTGTCATTTCAATGATATTCAGCATCTTCACCAGGAGTAGATTCCATTTCAAGAAACCGTTTTCATCCTGGACAACACAGTGAGAGGCACTTTCACTACAAAAAAAATAAAATAAAAAATTGTGGGGCATGGTAGCACCCACCTGTACTCTCAGCTACTTGGGAGGCTGAGGCAGGAGGATTGCTTGAGTCCAGGAGGTTGAGATTACAGTAGTTACGGTGAGCTGTGATTGAGGCACTGCCCTCCAGCCAGCCAGCCTGGGCAACAAAGCAAGAGTTTGTCTCTTTTTAACAAAAGAAAAACAGAACCAAAAAACCCATTTTCTTTTTTCATCTGTAAGAAGCAGCTCTTCATCTGTTCAAGTTTGATCATGAGATTGCAGCAATTTGGTCACATTTTCGGCCTCCATTTCTAATTCTAGTTCTCTGTTTCCACCGTATCTGTAGTTACTTCTTCCACTGAACATCTTGAATCTCTCAAAGTCAAAGTCATCCATGAGGGTAGGAACCCACCTCTTCTACACACTTGTTGATATTTTGACCTCCTCCCGTGAGTCACCAATGTTCTCAATGACATTTAGAATGATGAGTCCTTTCCAGAAGGTTTTCAATTGACTTTGTCTAGAGCCATTCAAGGAATCACTATCTATGGCAGCTATAGCCTTACAAAATGTATTTCTTAAATCATAAGAGTGAAAGTCAAAATTAGTCTTTGATTCATGGGCTGTAAAACAGATGTTGTGTTAGCAGGGATAGAAACATTAATCTCCCTTGTACATGTCCCATCAGAGCTCTTGGGTGACCAAGTATATTGTCCATGAGCAGAGATATTTTGAGAGGAGTCTTTTTTTCTGAGCAGCAGGTCTCAACAGTGAGCTTAAAATATTCAGTAAACCATGCTGTAAACAGATGTGCTGTCATTCAGGCTTTTTTGTTCCATTTATAGAGCACAGGCAGAGGAGATCTAGAATAATTCTTTAGGGCTGTAGGATTTTTAGAATGGTGAATAAACATTCACTTCAACTGCAAGTCCCAGCTGCATTAGCCCCTAACAAGAGAGTCAGCTTATCCTTTGAAGCTTTGAAGCCAGGCATTTACTTCTCTTCTCTAGCTATGAAAGTCATAGTTGGTGGCATCTTCCAGTATCAGTATAAGGCTGTTTTGTCTACACTGAAAATCGGTAATTAAGTGTAGCCACTTTGATCAGTGATCTTAGCTAGATCTTCTGGGCAACTTGCTGTAGCTTCCTTTTACATCAGCACTTGCTGATTCACCTTGCACTTTCATTTTATAGAGGTGGCATCTTTTCGTCAACCTCATGAACTCAACCTCTGCTAGCCTCAGACTTTTCTTCTTCTGCAGCTTCTTCACCTCTTTTAGCCTTTATAGAATTAAGGAGAGTTAGAGCTTTGCTCTGGGTTTGGCTTTTGGTGTAAGGGAATGTTGTAGCTGGTTTGATCTTCAGTCCAGACTACTCAAAACATTTTCCATATCAGCAATAAGGCCGTTTAGCATTCATGTGTTCACTGGATTAGAACTTTTAATTGCATTCACGATTTGGCTGTTTGGCAGTCAAAGGGCTAACTTTTCAGTCTATTTCAGCTTTTAACACGCCTTCTTCAGTAAGCTTGATCATTTCTAGCTTTGATTTATTTATTTATTTATTTTTTTGAGACAGAGTCTCACTTTATTGCCCAGGCTAGAGTGAGTGCCGTGGCGTCAGCCTAGCTCACAGCAACCTCAAACTCCTGGGCTCAAGCAATCCTGCTGCCTCAGCCTCCCAAGTAGCTGAGACTACAGGCATGTGCCACCATGCCCGGCTAATTTTTTCTATATATATTAGTTGGCCAATTAATTTCTTTCTATTTATAGTAGAGATGGGGTCTCGCTCTTGCTCAGGCTGGTCTCGAACTCCTGAGCTCAAATGATCCGCCCACCTCGGCCTCCCAGAGAGCTAGGATTACAGGCTTGAGCCACCGCGCCTGGCCTCTAGCTTTGATTTAAAGTGGAAAACATGGTACTCTTTCACTTGAACCTTTAAAAGCCCTTGTAATGTTTTAATTGCCCCAATTTCAATATTGTTGGTTCTTACAGAATAGGTACACCTGAAGAGAGGGGGAGAGATTGGGGAATACCCCAGTCGAGCAGTCAGAACACACAACAGTTAAGTTTGCTGTCTTTTTTTTTTTTTTTTTTTGAGACAGAGTCTCACTTTGTTGCCCAGGCTAGAGTGAGTGCCGTGGCGTCAGCCTAGCTCACAGCAACCTCAAACTCCGGGGCTCAAGCAATCCTGCTGCCTCAGCCTTTCAAGTAGCTGGGACTACAAGCATGTGCCACCATGCCCAGCTAATTTTTTTCTATATATATTCGTTGGCCAATTAATTTCTTTCTATGTATAGTAGAGATGGGGTCTCGCTTTTGCTCAGGCTGGTCTCGAACTCCTGAGCTCAAATGATCCGCCCACCTCGGCCTCCCAGAGAGCTAGGATTACAGGCTTGAGCCACCGCGCCTGGCCAAGTTTGCTGTCTTATACAGGCACAATTTGTGTTACTTCCAAACAAATGGTAACATCAAAGATCGCTGATCTCAGATATCATAATAATGAAAATTTGAAATATTGCAAGAATTACCAAATGTGACACAGAGACACAAAGAAGTGAGCACATGCTGTTGGAAAAATGGCACAAAAAGTAAGTTCCTGAACATGGTGCCACAGACAAGAATATATAATCTTATACCATAATAAGGTCAAGAACTTTGGGAAAAGTAGTATGTTTACATTTATATCTAAATTAATTATACAAAGTCTTTGTGGATAAGAATATTGTAATCTGACAGTTGACTTTTTTGGTTTTTTCTCAAAGTGACATCATAACAATAATTTATAAATACAGTTTTGCTGCAGTACAGAGCCTGGGAAAGAGGAGGGGGATGTGTGCCTGTGTGTGTGTGTGTATACCCTTGTACATGTGTTTTAATTGGTTTTCAATAAGTTGTAGGTTTATACCTACTATGTATCCTCTTCTATTGAAATACTCTTTGCTTGACCAGTAGAATGCTAGAAAACTCAGTTCTACAAAATACTGTATTTGTTCATGAAAGTTTTCATTTAGAACCAATAAGGCAAAATTTTAGCACCTTGCCAGAAGTATATTGAAGAGTAATTAGTATCTGTTCTGCTTCCAAATAAGCTTAGGAATAGTGTCGGTAGCTGGCTTATACACCCTTTAAGCAAGGCAGTTAATGTTTTTGAGTCTGAAAAATAGGAATTATCATAACTTTATATCTGAAAGTGCTTTTGAAAAATTCAAATCGTCAGAAATTGTGAGGCTAGTATGTTCTAGCATAGTCAGTTTGCTAAATGGCCAAAAGAAAGTTAAGCTGTCTTTATCTTCCAAAACGTGATCCTACCGAGCTGCTTCACTTGAACTTTTCTTTGTCCAAGAATGTCTGCCATTTCTGATCTGAAAATGTTTTAGACTTTGAAGGAATTAATCATCAAATGAATTCATATAGTCCATTCCAAAGTTTGACTTGGGTTATTTACAAATGCTGAGACATTACCAATTACCAATTTTCACCACATATGAAGTGTTCCCCAGTTCCAGTTTTTGGAGCAGAGACATATATAAAAGCTAGTTTTGTCTCCCATCCTGGGTTCAAGTTATGTTGGAAATAGTGATACCTCTTTCATCTAGAGAGTGCTATCCATCACAGCACTTGTACATGAAATTCTTTCAGATCACAAAATGTTTAAGGTTGTTTTTCCTAGTTTGTCAGACAAGATGGAGTTATGGCAATTCTCCAAATAGTCATTTTACATTATGGTATGATTGCACCATCAGTTATAAGTATTTTTCTATCCACTCTGTTGTTTTGGTTGTTCCCTTTCCTATGTCTGCAACTTAATGTGGTCCTCTTAAAATTTAACACCAAAAATAGATAAGCAGATTGTGGCACATCCATGCACAAGAATACCACTCAGCAATAAAAAGGAATGGAGTACTAATATGTGTAACAAAATACATGATTCTCTTTATATGAAATTCTAAAATAGGCAAAAATGCAACAGAAAGTAGATCAGTGGTTCAGGACCTTAAGTTAGGGAGAGGGGATTAACTGCAAGGGACATAGAGGACCTTTTTAGACTGATAGAAATGTTCTGTGTCTTGATTGTTATTCTGGTTACATGAGTGAATATATTTTGTCAAACTCATTGACCCATACACTTCAAATAAGTACATTTTATCACATGTAAATTATAGTTGACTAGAGTTTAAAAGATGTTTAAACACTGGAGTCTATTTTAGGGCACGAATAGTAAAAACATAAAGTTTGGTTACAAAAGCATACCATGATCTTAAATCAGCAGCATAGCAGTACCCCACAATACTTTAATTTGAATATTTTATTTTGAATGTCACTAAATAGATGTGAAATTTGTACTGATATCCATTACTGTATAATGTATGTATAAAAGTATTTTAGTATCACATGAACTAAGAACTAAGTAATATTAGTGACAGTAATACAAGAGCACTTTGTTGTAAGTGAAACATGGCTCCCCCCCCCCCCCCCCNAAAAAAACGGCCCCCCCCCCCCCCCCCCGCGTTTTAATGTAATCTGCACTTGGGTTTTTTTCTCTCTCTAAACTGTATATTTTCTAGTCTACTTTAACTTAGCCACACAATCCACATAAACAAGTGAGATTTAATATTTTCTGCAAATTTAAAAATTATTTTATTTTTTAAGTATTACAGAATGGTGATACTAATTAGCTACAACATATTAAGCTGGCTGTATTGATCTGTCTTCATACCATTTCTGTCTCTCAGGTGACCAGGGTATATACCCAGGCAAGGATAAGATAGTATAGCATATCAGGCGTATGATCATATCAAGTAATTATGGCTATATGCTATGTAGAAAATAAACCTAAAAGTGAAATTGTAATGTAAGAAAATGTTAAGCCAATTTTCTTTCCCCAATTAATGTTTCATCCTTTGATTCTTTTATGTCAGTTTCAAGTTTCTAGATAATTTCATAAAAATTTTTTTTGAAAAAAATCCCTAAAGGAGATGTCTAAATACTTATCTGAACATAAATTTTGTCTTTACAGCTTCTCTTTTGTGTTCAAAGATTCTTTTTTTTTTTTTGAGACAGTCTCACTCTGTTCCCCAGACTAGAGTACTGTGGCGTCAGCCTAGCTCACAGCCACCTCAAATTCCTGGGCTCAAGCAATCCTGCCTCCGCCTCCCAGAGTGCTAGGATTACTGGTGTGAGCCACCATGCCTGACCCAAAGATTCTTGAATAACTTGATTTTCACTTAGCAGCTTTCCTTATGTATGCTATAAAGACCATCTCATGTTGAATAAAGGTTTAAATTAAGAATCTAAATGATTAAGATGTCTTGAATCCTTTTTACCACTTCTCTTCCATACTCTTTACTGGTGCTTTTAACAAAAAGGAGTAAAGAATTTAACTTTCCCTTCTAAAGCAATGAAATAGCCAAAAATTAAAACTTCCTGGACAAAAAAGCAAGTGACCAAGACCAATTGTGTAGTTAATTATTCTCTGAAGCAGTTAAGACAGTGCTGTAGTTCTTATGGAAATAAGATTGTTGACTTTGGAGATGTTTCACTATTGGAGGTCCTTGTTTAATATGTCATCATGTATGATAACATTATCGGGGTTGGGGGAGGGAAGATGGATGATCTCATGGCTTTCTCATTTATAAAATAATAAACTTAATTCCTGTATCTTCTGACAGTCTGTTAACCC
Organism: Mirza zaza; assembly: GCA_008750895.1. Lineage (NCBI taxonomy): Eukaryota > Metazoa > Chordata > Mammalia > Primates > Cheirogaleidae > Mirza > Mirza zaza. The sequence continues at coordinate 25,311 of VSMD01002387.1, read as the reverse complement.
TGCAAAAGGCATTAGTTTGCTTCAAGAATAACATGTAAACTGTGCTTGATTGATGTTCCCCCCTAATTACATGGTATTCTATAAATCAGGCAGTCCAGTAAGCTTCAGTTCCAGTGTATGTTCCTTGCTGGTAAGTGGTATAACCCATTTTGTTCTCTCATAAGTTTATTGATAAATCTGATACACTAACTGAAATTGGGCAATGTCAGAATAGTGTAATACATTTAGTAAATTTAGTAAAATTTAGAAAATTCTTGAAATATATAGAGTATACAAAAAATCTCTTGGCCTTAGTTAGTGGAGAAGGGTAGTGGAGGAGAACACACACGAAATTTGAAAGAAGATGGTTTGGGAGAGGTGGGACTGTCAGGCATGGTATGGGATGGCTTGATCAAGGTTGAGCCTTGATCAAGGAAGACTGGTCCTGAAATGGAGTGCCAAATGCCATTCGCTTTTCCATTACGAATAGGCTGAGTGAAATCAAGCTATGAAAGTAAACCTATCAAATGGCTGGAGGGGCCATGAAAAGTTTCTGTGGTCTTTTGAATAAGATGATGACCTGAAAGAATTTTGTAATTTTTAATTCATGATAACTTCTCTTTATAAAATTTTACTTTTACATTTCCCACATATAGGTTTAAGAAAATCTACCAAGAAACGCAGTGAGTCCCCACCTGCTGAGCTCCCCAGTTTGAGGCGGAGCACACGCCAAAAGACCACGGGCTCCTGTGCTAGTACCAGGTAATAATTTGAGTTTTTTCGCTATGTGGTGAGTTCATTTATCTTCTGTTGCTTAGATATTTTCAACTTTCAACCTTAACTCCGTAAGTTTTTATTTTATTTCTTTTTTTTTTTTTTTTTCTATTTTCAGTTGGCCAATTAACTGTTTTTTTTTATTTTTAGTAGAGACGGGGTTTCGCTCTTGCTCAGGCTGGTCTTGAACTCCTGAGCTCAAACGATCCACCCGCCTCGGCCTCCCAGAGAGCTAGGATTACAGGCGTGAGCCACCGCACCTGGCCAAGTTTTTATTTTAATTAGTGAAGTTAAAACAATTTTTTACTGGACTGGAGTATTTATTTGTAACATAAGTTGTATTATCTTTGTGAATTCTTCCCTAGTATTTTAAATGTTTTTACTAAGTTTTAATCATGCTATTTTTTGGTGCCATTTCTATCTTCTACTTTTTCCTCTCTTCCTACACTATTTTCACAGTTGTTGCCAGTAGTTTGTTGTTTTCGGAGTGTAACCTGCAAAATAAATCTCCAATGAGCATGTTTATACATATTTGGGTTGTTTTTAAAAGACAGTTAAGGCCACGCGCGGTGGCTCACTCCTGTAATCCTAGCACTCTGGGAGGCCAAGACGGGTGAATCGCTCAAGGTCAGGAGTTCAAAACTAGCCTTAGCAGGAGCAAGACCCCCTCTCTACTAAAAAATAAAAAGAAATTAATTGGCCAACTAAAAATATCTAGAAAAAATTAGCCAGGCATGGTGGCGCATGCCTGTAGTCCCAGCTACTTGGGAGGCTGAGGCAGAAGGATTACTTGATGCCACGGCACTGTAGCCCGGGCAACAGAGTGAGACTCTGTCTCCAAAAAAAAAAATAAATAAATAAATCTAAGGCCAAGTGTGGTGGCTCACACCTGTAACCCTAGCACTCTGGGAGGCCTCCACGGACAGATCATTTGAGCTCTGGAGTTCGAGACCAGCCTGAGCAAGAGCGAGACCCTGTCTCTACCAAAAGTAGAAAAAAAAAAGTAGCCGGGCATGGTGGCATGTGCCTGTAGTCCCAGCTACCTGGGAGGCTGAGGCAGGAGAATCACTTGAGCCCAGGAGTTTGAGGTTGCTGTGGGTTAGGCTGACACCACTGCACTCTAGCCTGGGCAACAGAGTGAGACTCTTGTCTCGGAAAAAAAAAAGAACAGTTAAATTTCCCAATAGAGTGATGAATGACTCAAGAGATGCCTGTTTTAATGGCTGTAATATTGCCTAATTAGTTTATAAGTGTTGGTAGCAGTTATTTAGTTCAGTGGCTGAGGGTGAAAATGTACTTAATTTTTATTTTGTGCTACACCTTCCCCTCAAGAAAAGATAGGTATTGGGTGTGTCCTCTCACATTTCCAAGTCCTGTTTTCTCCCAGTTGATGTGGATCTCATTTTCAAACATCAACTATTTTTGATATGATATAGTCCATTATTTCATATACCTTTATTAACTAATTGAGAATCTTATTAAAGGTAAAAATCTTTTCCCTGCAATTTCCTCTTAGATTTTTAGGGTTGGTCAGTTGGTTAAGTGCCCTTGTCTGCAATTTATTCAATAGCCAGATATGAGTTCTCTTTTATATGTACAGTCATGCATAGCTTAATGAGGGGGACATGTTATGACAAACACGATGTTAGGCAGTTTGGCCATTATGTGAATATTATAGAGTACACTTAAACAAAATAGGTAGTCTAGCCTACTACACTGCTAGACTAGATGGTATAGCCTATTGCTTCTAGGCTACAAACCTATAGAGTATATTACTGTACTGAATACTGTAGGCATCTGTAACACAGTGGCAAGTATTTGTGTATCTAAACATAACATCATAAAAAGGGTACAGTAAGCTATAGTCTTATGGGGCCACTGCTATGTATGCTATGGCCCTTCGTTTACAGAAATATTATGTGGTTCATGACTGTGGTTTGTTCTCCCTACTAAATGCATCAAAAATGTGTGATGGGGGAATGATTTTAGTTTGCCTCTTCCCTGCTGTAACTCAGGTTAGTAGAAAGGCTTTAGCACTTTTTTTTGTTGTATAAGATAATCTATTTTGATTACTCTTGGTGGTGGTAAAATAATAACATATGACTTGTTGCCTAAAAGTCATAAGAAGTATACCCTTGCCACTTTAAGTCCCTACTTCTCCGCTTCTGTTTCGTTGGATTGTTTTAAGTATCTGGAATTAGTATACCTGTTTGCTTTTGAGGTTTCTTAGCAAAACTTTTATGAGAATCTCTGAAAAAATTTCTTAGTTTTCCAGATTTTTTGTCCTATTTTGGGACAAATTTTGAGTTTTATTCACTAAAGGTTTATAGTCTGAGATATAAACTGCATTCGCTGTGTTTGAAAATTAATTTTAAGCTACATGTGAAGTCAGGTAAATAAGTGTTAACAATTGTCTTCCTGGCCTTTGTCTGCCACCTTCTTTCCTTCTACTCATGACCACTTAATTAGTGCATGTGAAGTTATTAATACTTGGAGTATGTGTGATCATGCTGTGCACAAACCATCCAACCACCTGCCTGAAACACTCTTTCACAGACCTTTTCTGAATTAGTTGAGATTCTGCTTAAAACTAGTGGCTTGCTAACCTACTGAGGCTGTTTTTAGACTAATATTCCTTTAGTGCAGCAGTAACCCTGTGTACCCAATGTGATCAGCCCAGTGTATTGGCACAAATTAGATGTTAAATGAATGAATTTGAATCCTGGGAATTTGTAGCTTGGTAAAATGGGTTGGAATGAGCTGCTTCCTTGTGAAGGAAGGATTTAGCTAAGCAAATCCCTGTTTGGGGAGACCTTTTCACTAGTTAGGAGAATAAACTCTCTTAGTGCTCCAGAGAAGTCAGTGCCATCATTTACATGTCAGTTATACCTGCTCCTGTTCATTAGGTGGCATCTCATTTCATTGCAGTGTGCCTTTATTCTAAAATATGTCTTTAGTAGTAGGTTTCTGCATTTCCTAAGGAAATTTGGGGAGCTTTTGTTTAAATACTAACAAATTGTGTTAAATTTGGGGAGTTTCTTTTGTTTCTATCCAATTTGCTTACTGATCTGTCAAAATAGAAAACAGTCATTGTCAATAAATTAATTTGCTCCACGAGAAATGTGATCATTCTTTTTTCCATATACCTTATTCCTTGCCTCTGTACTAAACAAGTGTCTTCTCAAAGGACATCTGTATTTATTTATAACTTTAAATTAGTAATTTTTTATTGTCCATATTAGCATAGTCATTTTTGGATGATTTAGGCAATATGGAACACAGGGGATGGGAATTTTCCCCCATTCTTTTCTCACCCTCGCCTCCTCCAATTGTCAGTGTTAGTCTGCAAGCCTGTGTATATTGATCCACTATTTACCCTGCAAGTGGTCCTCTATTTTAAAAGAATTGAATTTTCTCTGCAGGAGTCACTTTTCCATTTATTTGCAAGTGTTTAAAAATCATTTCTGTCTCTAAGGATGACAACATCTCCTAGTTACACAAAAGCTTGCATTGTAAAGGCAATATAACTTGGAAGAATTTTAAATATACAGAGTCTTGGTTGTTATGCATAATGATTTTCTGCAACAATTTTTATTTAAAAAGAAGAAACTGGCTTTGTGCTCCATGAATTTGAGCTTTGTGTTGTCTATACATTGCTCCTGGTTCACTGGTAATGCTGCCTATGATGACATTTTTCTGTTGTAGTCGTCGGGGCTCTGGCCTGGGCAAAAGAGGAGCAGCTGAAGCTCGTCGACAGGAGAAAATGGCAGACCCTGAAAGCAACCAGGAGACAGTAAATTCTTCAGCTGCACGGACAGATGAAACTCCCCAAGGAGCTGCAGGTAGATTGACACTTAGCCCTAAAATGCATTTCTGTCTTTTAGAGGTTTATTTAGAGAGAAGGGAGGGGACAGAAATAAACTAGATGTTACTGTCAAATAAACTTTTGTTCTGTTTTGTTTTACTTTACAGATTTGGCATTTTGATTAGCTGGATTTATCATTGTTGTTTTTAAATTGTCCAATCCAAATTTGTACTAATTACATTCAGCTGGCGTTTAGTAGGGAATAAACTCCTCTCTATTTAAGCTTTTTCCGTAATGACTAGAACTTATATATGTCCATTGATTATTTGAAAGAATTTAAATTCATAATAAAAGTGTAAGGATGTGCTTTAAATTGCCTCACACATACATAAATTTTAATTTAGAATTTTGCAAGCCCCCCCAAATAATTTAGTTTGAAACTATGCAGCTGTAAGAATAGTGTTTATATTTTTATGGACTTATTTTTATTCTTGATGTATTGGAACACCAAAAATTAAGGCTTTTTCTGCTCTTGAGCTTTAAACATGTATCCATTACCAATGCCAGAACAAGGCTAATACTTCAGTTAATTGTGGCTAATGGGTTTTTAAATGTGGTCTGCCATTGATATTTCTCACTGACATACTAACAACAGCTACAGAAATGTTCCAGTTCATCATTACTTGCCTATGGGTATAAGTCTGTTAAATCAAGACGATAACACAGGTCTAGATTTAGGCATGTACTTTTGAACAAAGTATTTCATGTACTGTTGTTTAATATTAGAATGTGTGCTAGTTTTCTTTAATGCCTGTGATTGATAATAGGTCATGGTTTGTCAGGAAGGTTTGGCTTACCCCATTACTGTTGTCTTTTCATCCTTTTCAGCTTTGCATTTTTTACCACTGCTCTTTTTTAGTTTTGTATGACAAATTACGTGGTAAAGTTACAGCATCTCTTCTGGTGGGAGAGGAGTTTTTTTCCCATATCTTTTCCCTAGAATTGTTCACTGACGGGTTAATTGGTAGATTTGTGAAAAGTCCGTTTTACCTGCAGCTCATTGAAACTGTTCATGATAAGGCCTATCCTTCCCAGTGTTGTACATTCCTTCCCATTCTTTTAATGTTTATTTCAAGCCTGAATATGGAAGTGGAGCAATTCCCAAATGGATAACTGAAATGGAGCTGCTGAGTGTGTTCCAGTAAATGTAATAGCTAACATTTTTAGAGTGTATGCTCTACTGTAGACACAGTATTAAGCACTTTACATATATTCTCATTTAATATTTTAAAAACCTGCTGAGGTGTAAGTGCTGTTATAGCCATTTTATAAATGATGAAAAACTGTGACCTGTATTGGTTATGCTTGCTTGGGGTAACAAGCTGGGATATGTGACTTCTGAAATCCAGGTCATAGAAATCAAGTGTACATTTCTAACAGCTGTGTCATTCTGGTTCCCTGTGGTTACAAGAGTTTGTTTAATTCATGTATAATTGAAGGCCAGAATAAGGGGGTGCGGTACAAAGTTTTGTTCCTTGATCCATTTACCTAAGAAGATCAGAGTGTCCAGAGATTAGGCTCAGTCTTCTTAAATGCTTCATGTGTTTCATTGTCATTCATGGTTTTTTCTTTTGGTGAATTGGCAGATGAGTTGTTACGTTGTCAATCATATTTGAAATCACTGTGTGTGATAAAGTGTTTTCCAAATTTGTCCCTTGTAACTGGTGATAAAAGGTCAAGTTCACTGGTATTAGAGGAGCACTGGCTTTATTACATTTTGGAGAATGGATCTTTTGTGGATTATAGAAGTACCTCTGCTGCCTTACAAAAGAAGTGAATTACTTAGCAACTTTACATTAAGTTCTTTAGTATAATGTAGTTTAGTTTCTCTGTGTATAAAAGTGGGAACTTAAAAATACAAACCTTTAGATTAGAAGTGTAGGTTCATAGAGAGCACTTTTTAGCAAGTATCCATTCTCAGAAAGTGCTTCTACAGTTTCTACCTTCATTATATTGAATTGATCGCTTCATTGTTCATTTACTTTTTCAGTATTAATTTATTTTTAAAGACCTACTTCAGTGCAATCATTGGAATAAATGTATTTTGTCATATGTAGATATTAAAGCCTTGCTCCTCTATCTTGAGGCAAACTTGCTCTATCACCCTGACTTTGCCAGCGTGTTGACACTTAGAAAAGTTTATTGATGATGATGTCCTGCTGGATTACTCTGTAGTATAATATAATATGGAGCCTTAAATTCTCCTTAAGCTCAACCACCTAGCTCTTCATATAAGAAATGCTAGCCTTTGAAGTTGAAAGTTGTATTTGCCTGATTGTCCCAAGAGTCAGAGACCATCTCCTATTTGTTTTTAGTTTTGGACTTCATCAGAGCCTTGCAGGCCTTCGTAGTGTTGATGAACTCCTACACATATCAGAGATACTAAAATAAGGAATCAGGTGGTCCTCCTTATACTTGCAAAACAAAAAAATGTTAAGGAAAAATAGGCTATATTCTGGCACCTACATTTTCATTGAGAAAATTTGTAATTTCACAATAAATGATCAGGGTTAGGTGGTAAAGGAAAGGTGGTCAAAGGAAAGTAACCCAGTTTTGTGAACTTTTGTTTAATTCCACTGCAAATTAAACTGCTACCATATTACCTGATTCTGGGGCTCATATTAATGTATAATTACTTACATTAGTAAAGCCATTCTTCTGGCCTTACTACAAAGTTTTTGTGACACTCCAAAAAAATAAAGAATAATCATCTTCAGATTGTTTCCTGTACTTACGCATCTAGTAAACTGTTAGCATTTCCTGGCAAATCTAACTCTGAGCTTTCTAATTTTTATTTATTTTTATTTTTTTCTCTTTTAACAAGTCTGTGCTTTTCTCTGGAGCTTTCTAATATTTTATCTTTGCTTTCTGGGTAAGAGGTTACATTAGTTAAAGTACAAAAACTTGGCACTCCATAATAGAATTTTTGTGTTCTGACTTAAACAACATTTTCTCCGTTGTTTTCACTTTATTGTAAGCTATCTTACATGGCATTATGAAGATATTCTGAAACTAAACAGGAGAAATATCTGATTTAAAAAAGAAAGATTGACACTGCTGAAAATCTTGCATTGAATTTTGTCTGTTGATATTTAATAGTTATATTTTTGTATTTGACTCTGGGTACAAATCTGGTACATGTGCCCTTGAAGCCTTGACTAAAGAACTTTGCAGTTGACTACCATTGATTTTTATTACATTTTCTTATCTGGATGACTTTACAGAATAGCCACCTCTCTACTCTTAGTTAAATTAGCCTAAAGACTAGGTCAGTTTGGGCCATCTAATTTTGGGAAACATATTTAAAAGGAACTACAATGGACAAATGCTTATTAACACTTGCCATCAAAGGGTTGGCAAAAGAATCCTTTTGTTTACAGCTTTTAAAGTAATTTCTGTCAAAACCAGCACCCCACTCCCATTAAAAATTAGCCAGTCTCTGTCCCTTCTTGTAATGGTTCTGTGGTTCCCTAAAGATCAGGACTCTGCTGTAATAGAACCTTGGCAGCTCTTTTCAATTGTGTGCTTTTACTAGTTTTATGTCTTGCTTAATATCTTTGTGGTAGTGCAGTTTGAAATATTCATTACAAACGTTACTAGATTAATATGTTTAAGAAGTAGTATAGAAACCTTTAATAGTTTTAGATCTGTAGAACATATTAAAGTAAAATCATATAGATCCTCTGATAAATAAACTCAAAAACCAGCATTAACCTTAACAAGTGAGGTTTTGGTGTTTGTTAATATGTGAGCTCCAGAGTATGCTTTAAAAAAACCAATTATTGGCTGGGTTCAGTGTCACGCCTGTAATCCTAGCACTCTGGGAGGCCGAGGTGGGAGGATCCCTTGGGGTCAGGAGTTCTAGACCAGCCTGAGCAAGAGCGAGACCCTGTTTGTACTAAAAAAAAAAAAAAAAAAAAATAGAAAAAGAATTAGCTGGGCAACTAAAAATAGAAAAAAATAGCTGGACGTGATAGCACGCACCTATAGTCCCAGGTACTTGAGAGGCAGAAGCAGGAGGATCAATTGAGCCCAGGAGTTTGAAATTGCTGTGAGCTAGGCTGACAGCATAACACTCCAGGCCAGGCAAAGGAGCAAGACACTGTCTCAAAAAAAAGAAAGAAAGAAAACCAATTATTTTATTTGTTAAAACTTTGGGACGGGCGCAGTGGCTCACGCCTGTAATCCTAGCACTCTGGGAGGCCGAGGTGGGCGGATTGCTCGAGGTTAGGAGTTTGAAACCAGCCTGAGCAAGAGCGAGACCCCGTGTCTACTATAAATAGAAAGAAATTAATTGGCCAGCTAATATATAGAGCAAAAATTAGTGGGGCATGGTGGCACATGCCTATAGTCCCAGCTACTCGGGAGGCTGAGGCAGAAGGGTTGCTTGAGCCCAGGAGTTTGAAGTTGCTGTGAGCTAGGCTGACGCCACGGCACTCACTCTAACCTGGGCAACAAAGTGAGACTCTGTCTGTCAAAGAAAAACAAACTTTGTATTTGCTTTCCGCATAGATGGAAGTTTAAGAGCCGTTTTGACAAAACCCAGTCATAATTGTACCAATCAACAGTATTTGTTAACAGGGTTTCTGTATAATGAGAAGAAACAACTGAATTGAAATTAAAAATTACTGTTGAAGAATATGTTTGAGTTGTATGGTTGTTAAGGATGCACTCTGTGAAGTCAGACTGCTTGGGTTCAAATCTCTGATCCATTATTAGCTGTCTGACGTGGACTGGATTTGGCCTTTGGGCCATAGTTTGCTGACCCTATTCCAAACTATAAATTCTTCTAAGAATTTCCTAAAACTCCCGATGAAGTTACAGAAAATACTTAATAGTAGGTGATGAAAGATATTATAAAAATACTGAGTTGATGGCTTGTGTGTTGACATCTCTTTCTTCAGAGAAGCTCTTTAAATTTAAATGTTATTCACATGCATCTTTAACGGTAATGACAAAACTATTCTTCTGACTTGCATTCTGCCATTATCTGTGGCGTATACAGGGCTTAAGGTAATGTGGATGATGTGATCATATGTAGATGTATCCTCTGTGCGAGAGGGAAAAAAATCCTTTAGGCCTCAGTAGATACTTAGAGGCACAGTAAAGTGTGAGTCTTGCAGGGGAATATATTTTCACTTCCTGGTCAGATTCATAATAGTCTAAGCTAATAGAGGTAGATTCTGTTTTTAGGGGCGGGGCAACATTTTTGGGTAATCTAGTAGTGTCCCAAGTCTTAACTCTTTATTCTACACTAGTTTTGACATATTATTGCCCTCTCTTTCATCCTTCAGAGCAATGTTTTGCAGTCATCTGTTAGTTATAATATCTTTTCACACTCCTGAAATTAGAGAAACCAGATAATGATTGTATCAAGTTCAAAGTCCAGGAGTAAAGCAGACTTAGAAGGCACACATCTACATAGAACATTTTCCCCAATTGTCAGTTTAGCTTTTAATTATTTTTGTGACGGAGTAAAGCAGACTTAGAAGGCACACATCTACATAGAACATTTTCCCCAATTGTCAGTTTAGCTTTTAATTATTTTTGTGACTTACTGGCCATGTATTAATATATCACAGTGGTTTTAGCAGTACTGTCTTTATTGACCTTCAGTAGAGGAGTTCAGGACAAGACTATTTGAGAGCACTTTCTGAGGCTTAAGAAATTTGTCAAAAGCCATTTATGAATGAAATGCGAAGGTTGTATTTTTATGCTTGTTTAATACTAAAATAGTTGAGCTGCATTTTTGTTTCTAAAAGCTACAGGATGATATCTAGAACAGCTGATTATGCAGTAGGAAGATAGGTTTAATTGCCTTTGTTTATTGTAGTCCACAAAACTTTGATTTTTCTTTCTTAAGCCAGACACAATGAGTTTAAGTGCTCCTCTCCTAACCCTTACCTTCTCTGCCCCCCCCCCCCCCCCCCCCCCCCCCCCCAGCCTCTAGTTCTGTTGCAGGGGCTGTTGGCATGACCACCTCTGGGGAGAGTGAATCAGATGATTCCGAGATGGGACGATTACAAGGTAAAGACAGTTACTGAGCCTGTGAGAAATGAGTAATAATTACCATGGGCTGCCTGTTCCTGCTGTTCTTTATGGAGATTAATTCAGATCAGTTCATTTGAGCATAATCTAACAGTTGCCTGTACCTTGAGAAAAGCTTCTTTTTCTTAGTGGTGACTTGATTTAGGATTAGAAGATGAGTTATCATCCTCTTCATTTTTTATTGTTTAACTAGGCAGAGCCTTACATAGCTTTGTTTTAAAAATGTTTCTTTATTGTGGTTGGATGTGTACCTGATTTTAGAAATAAAGTAAGAAACATCTTGAAAAAGGGATAGCTTAATATATTGTTCTTCAGTGCCTGATAACATTATGAATGCATCTAGTAAGGTGTTTTTTGGCCATGTTCTTTTGTCTTTTTGATCATTTCTTTTAAAATGAATGTATAGTGTGTACATAAACTCCAGATTTTTCAATGTTGTAAATGCTTTTATAAAAAGTAGCCTCATGTTAGTATTATGCATACACTCTTTACAAATGGATGGGTATATATCTTTATCTCAGATGATTGATTTATAATAGATCCCCAATGTGAGGCTTATGAGAAATATATTATTTATAAGTGAGTTTCAGATTGCTCTTAAGGTCCCGAGGGAACTTATCACTGTCTCTTTTTAACTAGGACTCTCTTGAACACAGTTTTTCGCATTTTTTAGAACTGTTAAAAACACTGTTAATGATAAAAATAATGTTACTAAACTGGCAAAAATGTACTGTTTTTGTAATGTTTTTAGAGGGTCTCATGACCAGTATCTAATTGGAAAATAATGTCAGAGGGAAAACAGGACAAAGGGGCTTAACATATAATTTCTTCAAAATATATATATTTACCTTGATCTTTTCTTGGACTAATGTACATAGTTCCTTCTGGGACTGATTTTATTATTTCTCCATAAAACCACACTTGGAGCTAAGCTAGCACATGTGTGTTTTAATTTATATTAATTACATTAATATATTAGCGTGGTCTTAAAATTTTAATGTAGCTTCTCAAAGTTCAGAATGGAAAGTAGGATTGGCTAAGTCAGTTAATTTAGATGAATCAGTTACTTGAAATTTTTAGATAGGATCAGTTGCATTAAATCAACTCAACTCTTCGCCCTGCCCTTCTTTTCTCTTTAGCTCTGTTAGAGGCCAGGGGTCTTCCTCCTCACCTGTTTGGTCCTCTTGGTCCTCGGATGTCACAACTTTTCCATAGAACAATTGGAAGCGGAGCTAGTAAGTGAACACTTCAAAATATTTACTTCTTTAAAACCCCTCGATAATTAGTTAACTGCTATTTTTTCTGTTTACCTATTGATGTACCTGTTAGGAAGTTTTTACGAATTTTAACTTATTTTTAAAAATAGGGCGTGTACACTTTCATGCCTTAAATACAGCAACTGTGAGATTTTCTTTGCTTTTATTTTTGATTACTGGATTGGAATCATTGGAAAACCATCTAGATTTTATAGCAAGATTGGCTCTTTGTTGTGTTTGAACTATGGAAGAGTAAAGAATCTCAGATGATTGCATTGATAATTATGGCATCTGATTGCACATTTCGCATAGATTTGAATCTCGAGTCTTTTAACCTATAAGACAGTAAATTTTAATATAAGCTTGAGAGGAAAAATTTTTTAAGTAGAATTACCAGTTACTAGACTCACTGTCAAATTAATTATCACAGCCTGAGAGATCTTACCACATATGTTCAATACAATAGTGACTCTTTTTTTTTTTTTTTTTTTTTTTTTTGAGACAGAGTCTCACTTTGTTGCCCAGGCTAGAGTGAATGCCGTGGCGTCAGCCTAGCTCACAGCAACCTCAAACTCCTAGGCTCAGGCAATCCTCCTGCCTCGGCCTCCCAAGTAGCTGGGGCTGCAGGCATGTGCTACCATGCCCAGCTAATTTTTTCTGTATATATATTAGTTGGCGAATTAATTTCTATTTATAGTAGAGATGGGGGTCTCGCTCTTGCTCAGGCTGGTTTCGAACTCGTGACCTCGAGCAATCCGCCTGCCTCAGCCTCCCAGAGTGCTAGGATTACAGGCGTGAGCCACTGCGCCCGGCCATGAGTGACTCTTATAGTCCCAATTTATAACTAAGTATAACTTTAATATAATTACATATTCACTTATATTCTTCTTCTTTTTTTTTTTCCCCCCCCTTGAAACAGAGTCTCACTCTGTTGCCCGGGCTAGAGTATCTAGCAACCTCAAACTCCTGAGCTCAAGCTGGCCTCCTGCCTCAGCTTCCTGTGTAGCTGGGACTACAGGTGTGCATCACCATGCCTGGCTAATTTTTTCTATTTTTAGTAGTGATGGGGTCTTGCTCTTGCTCAGGCTGGTTCGAACTCCTGAGCTCAAGCAGTCCTCTTGCCTCCACCTCCCAGAGTGCTAGGATTATAGGTATGAGCCATCGCACACGGCTCAGTTAAATATTTTGTGTCATAGAATATTATCTTATTTAAACAAAATTTACATTTAAACATTTTTTTATAACTTCATCCATAATGTTTTTATAGAATCAGTAGGTTATTTGTAGACTTCAGTCTTAATTTCAAGATTTATAAAGTGTTATTGAAGCCTATTAGCTCTGACCTCACTAATGTGTGCTTAATTTACCATCAAATGTTTCAAGCGTTTTTTTAAAGTAACGCAACATGTGTATATGTGCTCACACATATGTATTTGAGGTTTTTCGAATTTCTAGCCTTAGTGATTGGCAAGGAAATTCAAGAAGCAGCTGGAAGTTTTGTTTCGCTTTTCCTGCCCTGACTCCTCTCATATAACACACCCTGCCTGGGAAAACGTTTTTATGAATTCTTGAATGTAGATATTTATTTAGTGTCATTTCTAGGTGCCGAGATTGTACTAAATCATCAGCAAGACAAGCAGAGTTGTTTCTCTCACAGAGCTTCCATGCTAGAGAGGGACCCTGGCAACAAACAAGACAATTATTATATACAATTGCAGGTGTTGTTAGTGCAATGAAGGAAAATAAAGCAGAGTAAGGATGTAGGTTGGTTGGTGGAGTGATATAGATAAGCTGGTTAGAGAAACCTCTGAGATAGGGTGATTTTGTAGAGACCTGAGTGAAGTGAGGAAGCTAGCCATGGACAGGCCAGAGGAAAAGAGCACGTGAAGAACCATCAGAGGTGGAAATGAACTTTGCAAATTTAAGAAACAGACAGCAAGAAAGGCCTGTGGAAAGACTGAAGGGAAGTTGTAGAACGTAGAATCAATTGTAGGCATTTGCCAAATTATGGAGGACTTTGGTAGGCTTAGTACGTGTGGGTTTTAATCTAAGGGTAAACAAGAACCATTTAAGACTTTAGAGAGAAGAGGAATGACTTAATCTTCATCGTGAATAAGTTCAAACACAGGGAAAAGTTGAGACTTTAGTAGTCTAATAACCCCCATGAACTCATCAGCAGTTATCAGTTCCCACAGCAACTATTGCTTCATTTATTCTTTTTGTTTGTTTGTTTGAGACAGAGTCTCACTCTGCCCAGGCTAGAGTGCGTGGCGTCAGCCCTAGCTCAGAACAACCTCAAACTCCTGGGCTAAAGCAATCCTCCTGCCTCAGCCTCCCAAGTAGCTGGGACTACAGGCATGCGCCACCATGCCAGGCTAATTTTTTTTCTATGTATTTTTTTAGTTGGCCAATTTGTTTCTATTTTTAATAGAGATGGGGCCTCACTCTTGCTCAGTCTGGTCTTGAACTCCGGAGCTCAAATGATCCGCCCACCTCGCCCTCCCAGAGTGCTAGGATTATAGGCTGAGCCACTATGCCCAGCCTCCCATGTTAGTTTAAAATGAATCCAACACATTATATATACTCACATTCTACATAATGACATTTTGTTCAGTGACAGACCACATATACAATGTTAGTCCCATAAGATTATAGTGGAGCAGAAAAATTCCTAGCACTAATGAAATATACACTACAAAGTACTTGATAATGATAATAAATGTTATTAGTCTATAGGTTTACTATGCTTTTATGGTTTAGAGTGTACTCCCTCTGCTTATTGGGGGAAAAAAAAGTTAATTGTAAAACAGCCATAAGCAGGTCTTTCAGGAGATATTCCAGGAGAGGCATCGTTATCATAGGAGATGATATAGCTGCATGCTTGTAAGTGCCCCTGAATACCTTCTGGTGGCACAAGACATGAATGTGGAAGACAGTAATATTGATAATCCTGACCCTGTGTTAGGCCTAGGCTAATGTGTGCATTTGTGTCTTAGTTTTTTATAAAACAGTTTTTAAAGTAAAAGAGTAAAGATTTAACAAATAAAAATATTTTTGTACAGCTGTATAATGACTTTGTTTCAAGCTAAGTATTACAAAATAGTCAAAAAGTTAAAAAGTTTATAAAGAAAAATTGTTAAGGTAAGCTGATTTTAATTTATTACTGGAGAAAGAAATTTTATATAAATTTAGTGTACCTAAGTATACAGTATCTTTAAATCTACAGTAGTGGACAGTAATGTCCTAGGCCTTCACATTCACTTACCACTTATTCAGCCCAAGCAACTGATCCTCTAAACAGCATTCTTGGTAAGTGCCCTATACAGCCATACCTTTTTTCCTTTTCCATCTTTTATACTCTTTTTACCATACTTTTTCTATGTTTAGATACTTAGCATTGTGTTAAAATAGCCTATTCAGTACGGTAACATGCTAAACAGATTTGTAGGCTATGGCTCTACCATCTAGCCTCGCTGTATAATAGGCTATACCATGTACATTTGTGTAAGCACATGCTATGACATTGACTCAACAGCAAAATCTGCTAATATTGCATCACTCAAAGTGTATTCTGTTGGTCAGCAATGTATGACTGTAATTTTCTCTGTAAACATTTCATTAGATAGCTCAAGATAAGGCCCCTTTGTACACCCAGATTACTATTATCACACTTAAAAAATAAGCCAGCAGTTCCTTAATAGCTATCAGTGTCATATTTCTGTTGTCTCAAATGTCATAAGTCTATTTCTTGTAAGCCGGTAGTTATATCTAGAGGCTTTTTCAGATTTGAGTTTGATTCTTTTATTTTCATTCCTTCATGAGGAAAGTCTATTCAAAAGCGATAGTGTGTTCTTATATTAGGCAGTACATAATATTTGATTGTCTCTTAACAAGCTGTTGAAACTCAGTGCCTTCCTTGGCAGCAGGTATTATTAACACAAAATGGTAGTACTTTAGGTCCAATGTTCACTAATATAAGAAGTAAAAAGTAATTAGTAGAAATATATAAAGAATATCTTTCCCTTCTACTTTATTACCCTGGAGAGAATAGTTAATATAGGAAAAATTATTTTTCCTCTTTATTTACCAGTTTTCAAAAAAATGGTTTTTATGGCTTCCAAAGATGTCAGTGTTTTGTTTTGTTGTTGTTGTTGTTTGTTTTTAAGTATTATAAGCAGTGGGTTCAGACATGTGTTTTAGACATTTTATTTATGTCTAAATTGTCCCTTAATTGGATAATGGGATCTTTTTGAGGTTGGCTTCTTTATTTTTGACATGATGTTAGTAGTTTTTGATAGCCCATTTGTTTTCTGGTATGACAACATGTGCCAGACTCCGTTGACTGACTTTTTCCCTCCCATACCTGAAATTGGATGTTTCTCCAGAGAGCATTGGTTTCTTTTATGTGGTGTGGTATTTAGAGACCACAGTCTGGGCACATTCATTGCTACCGGGTCGATCATTATTATAAGACTGTTTTAATGGATGAACTTAGAAAATAATTGTCTTTTATCTTATTTTTAAAGTTGATACTATCAATTCATATTAAGAGTTTCAGGGTTTTTATTTAACTTCTTTGATATTATGAATATATTTTTTTCTCCTATGCCAAAAATATTAGTTGGCAAGAACAATAATGCAGTGATTCATTTGCTTTATCTCATAGCGTAGTATTCCAAGTTATCATCAAAAGTATTATTGAGAAAGTTAAAAATTTGTTCGATGTAATTTTTTTGGCTTGGGGATATTTCTTTTTGACAAAATTTTTGTGTTTTATAGCCATTTGAAATAATTCTTCTCTCGATGCTACCAAGTTGGTTTGATTCATTTGTTTCATTTTGCATTTGATTTTTAGGAATTGCTTTTTAAAATTTTGTTTTTATAATTATATATTTACATGGTTCTAAATGTCAAATCTACAAACAAGGTATACTCAGAAAAGCCTTACCTTCTTTTGCTTTCTCTTTTCCATTTCCTCCTCTCACGTAAATAACCTTTTAAAATGTTAGGACTTGTCCTCCTGTTTGCTTACTTAAAAAAAAAAAAAACAAATTCATATTATCTGTGAACTGCCTTTCTTAGATAAGCGTAGCAAACACTTTGCTTTGCTTTTTACACTGTTTTGGTGTTCACTCTCCATAGCTATTACATATATATTACATATATATAAAGGAATGCTACTCCTTTTATAAAGCTACCATACTACGGTATTGTGTGGTTATACATAGTTTATTTAGCCAATTCCTTATTGTTGGACATTTGGGTTATTTTCAATATTTTATTATTGGTAAGTGCCACAATATAATATAGCTTTCATATTATTTTCTGCATTATCTTCAGGATAGATTTCTAGAAGTAGGTTTGGCGTATAAAAGGGTGTAAATGCATGCAATGTTTTGGTAGATGTTGTAAATTTCCTACTTTTGGGGTTGTAACATTTCGCATTTCCACCAGTCTTGTGTAACAACAGAATAGTGTGGTTTTTTTTTTTTTTTTACAAAACGGACAGATAATCCAAAACTACAAGTTTCCAGTTCTTAAGCAAACATTCTTTATATTGTTTCTCTTCTATTATCTTTTCAATTATTTATCTTCTGTACTTCACATATTTCTTGTAGTGGTAGCTGTAGAGATTACAATGCACATTATTGGTTTATGATAGCCTGCCTTAATTTAATACATTATTGGCCGGGCGTGGTGGCTCATGCCTGTAATCCTAGCACTCTGGGAGGCCGAGGCGGGAGGATCGCTCAAGGTCAGGAGTTCAAAACCAGCTTGAGTGAGACCCCGCCTCTACTTAAAAATAGAAACTAATTGACCAACTAAAAATATATAGAGAAAAAATTAGCTGGGCATAGTGGCACATGCCTATAGTCCCAGCTGCTTGGGAGGCTGAGGCAGTAGGATTGCTTGAGCCCGGGAGATTGTGGTTGCTGTGAGCTAGGCTGACGCCACGGCACTCACTCTAACCTGAGCGAGCGACAAAGTGAGACTCTGTCTCAAAAAAACAACAACAACAACAAAAAAAACTTTATCATATTCCAGAAAGTGCAAGACCCTTAAAACAGTTTAACTCTTTTACCTTCTGCCATCCTTTATATTGTTGGTGGGGTTTTTTGGTTTTTTTGTTGGTAGTGGTTTTTTTTTTTTTTGGAGACAGATTCTCTGTTGCCTATGCTAGAGAGTGCAGTGGTATCACCATCGTAGCTCACTACAGCCTCAAACTCCTGCACTCAAGCAATCCCCCTGCCTCAACCTCCTGAGTAACTGGGACTACAGGTGCACACCAGCTAATTTTTTCTGTTTTTTGTAGAGATGGGGTCTCACTATGTTGCTCAGACTGGTCTCAAACTCCTAGGCTCAAGAGATCCTCCTGCCTCAGCCTCCCGAAGTACTAGGATTGTAGGTGTGAGCCACTGTGCCTGGCCTATACTGTTGTTTTAATTTTTTTTTTTTTTACTTACACATGTGTTATAAACTCAATAAGACATTATTCTTGTTTTAGAACTTCTATTTGCCCACCTATCTACCCTTTCACTACTCTTAATTTCTTCTTGTGGTTTCTTTCTTCTGTGAAGGATTGTTTCCCTTCAGCCTGAAGAACTTTTTTTGCATAGGGTACAGGACTAACAGTAATGATGTCTCTCTTCTGTTTGAGAAATCCTTGATTTGCCCTTTTTTTTTTTTTTTCCAATTTCAAAAAATTTACAGGGTGCAAGTATTTTATGTTACATGGATGAATTATTTCGTGCTGGTCAGGGCTTTCTATGTACCCTTCAGCAGAATAGTGCACATTGTACCCAGTAGATTTTTATCACTCTTCCTTTCTTAGTTTCCAGTGTCCATTACACCACTTTATGGCCATATATGTCTCATTTAGCTCCCACTTACAAGTGAGAACATGTGGTTATTTGTTTTTTCCTTACTGAGATACTTTATATAGGGTAGTGGTCTCCAGTTTGTTTTGTCTAGCTGCTGCAAAAGGCATTGTTTTGTTTCTTTCTATAGCCAAGTAGTACAGCACAGTATATATATGCCACATTTTCTTTATCTAGTCATCAGTTGTTGGGAACTTAGGTTGGTTCCATATCTTTGTAATTGTGAATTGTGCCACAACAAACATTTGGGTGCAGGTGTATTTTTATATAAAATGACTTCTTTTCCTTTAGGTATATACCCGGTAGTGGGATTGCTTGATCGAATGGTAGATCTACATTTAGTTCTTTGAGGACTTTCTGTACTTTTTTCTGGAGGGGTTGTACTAGTTTACATTCCCATGAAAAGTGTGTAAGTGTTCCCTTTTCACCCCATCCACGCCAACATCTCGCCTTTATTTTTAAAGGATATTTTCCCCTGGTATAAAATTCTTAGCACTTTATGATGTCTTCTGGCTTCTATAGGTTCTCTGTAAAAGTTTACTATTGCCTTTACAAGGCAATGTCTTTTTTACTCTGGCTTTTAAAAAATGCTTTATTAATAAACATTTTTAAAAATAATTTGTATTGGGCTGAGACGATATTTTCCTTGGCACTTAATTGCTTGAGCCTCACTGGATTTTGAATGTATGAATTGATACCTTTCCAACTTTTGGGAAATATTTGGCCATTATTTTATAAAGTATTAATCTTATTATCTTTTCAAATATTCTCTCTTTGGGGGAGTATCAAGATTGTTACATGTTCAAAATTTGGTCTACATCTAGCATGTCTTTCTGGCTCTGTTTTATTTTTGGTTTTGTTTTCGAAATTTTTTTCTCTTTCTTCAGTTTGAACTGGTCCCCTATTGACCAGTTTTTGAATTTACTAGTTCTTTTTGCTGCTGTCTTCTTCAGTCTTTTATTAAAACCATCAACCAGTTCTTAATTTCAGATATGTTTTTTCAGTTCTGGATAGTTCTTTGATTTTTTTTTTTTTTTTTGGTAGATGTCAGTTCTTTTTAGAAATTCTGTATATTCTTAATAATTTTGTCCATCTTTGCTTATAGTTTTAATACACTAATCATAAGATACTTGTCTTTTAATTCTAGACGTGTGGGTCTGCTTTTAATGTCTTTTTTCCCCTCTTGATCCTCAGTCCCATATTCCTGCTTCTTCATAAGATCTAGTAATTATTTGATTATATGCTGGAAATTTTGTGTAAAAGAACTGAGTGGTTCAAATTATATTTTCTGCTAGTGATGGTTTCCTCTTTTTCTTTATTAAACATAAAGGTTCCTGAGCTGATCACTTTAACTCCAGTGAGGACTTCAGCTTGTTTTGACCAGAGTTGCAATTTTGGTATGATCAATTTACCTCTGGCAGAATCCTGTTTCTTTGTTATGGCCCTCCCAGAATTTTGACTGAGACCTTTGCAAATCTGTGTCTCCTGAGACTTAAATAGTGGAGCAACTTCAAAATATAACAGATGTCTTGGGAGATCGGTTGCTGGCTTGTGTGTATTTGAGGCAAGCCTCCTCTCTCTATTGGGACTTTGCTTTCTAAGCACTCTGAGACTGCAGGAGATTTTATTCTGTCTTAGCAAAACTTCTTAGCTTCTAGCGTTTTTCACTGTCCCAGAACTCAGCAAATGCCTCATGAGGCTATTTCAGTCCAATGCATTAGGCTCCTGTGATTCCCTATCATTCTGTGGGTTTCTCTTTCCCCTTCTTATCAGGAGCCAGATAACAGCTGCCCAAGGGCCAAATCCAGCCTCCTGCTTGTTTTGTTTTGTTCATTTGTTTGATCTATCTATCAATTTATTATTTTTTGAGACAGGATCTCGCTTGGTTTTCTGGGCTTGAATGCAGTGGCATCATCACTGCAACCTTAAACTCCTGGGCTCAAGTGATCCTCCTGCTTTAGCTTCCCGAGTAGTTTGGACTACAGGTGTGCAGTGTACCACCATGCCCTGCTAACTTTTTAATTTTTTGTAGCTCCAGGGTTTCACCGTGTTTCCCAGACTGGTCTAGAATTCCTAGGCTCAAGTGATCCTTCTGCCTTAGTCTTCCAAAGTGCTAAGATTATAGGTGTGAACCTCAACACCTGGGCCCTGCTAATTTTTATGCAGTCTATGAATTAAAAATGACTTTTACATTTTTAAATGGCTGAAATGATTTTTAAAGAGGATTATTTTGCAATATATGAAAAGTAAATGAAGGTAAAATTTCAGTGTCTGTATAAACTTTTATTGGAATATAGCCATGTGCATTTGTTCTTATAAATCTTACTATTTATGGCTGCTTTCCAGCTACAGTAGCATAGTTGAGTAGTTGCAGTAGAGACCATGTGGCATGGAAAACCCAAAATAATTATTATCTGACCCTTGATAGAAAGTATTTGCCTGCTAATCCCTAATCTACTATAATGTAGAAAGTGTATACAAAGTGTGGTCTGTGGACTTCTAGGATGGTTCCTGAGATACTTACATGAAATCTATAATGTCAAAACTAATAGTTATGAAGATTATTTCTTTTCCACTCTTTGATATTTGAACTGATAGTGCAAAAGCAGTGGTGGATAAAATAGCTGGTACCTTGACAAAAATCAAACAATGGCACCAAACTCTATTAATAGTAATTGTATTCAATGCCATATACTCCCAGTAAAAATAATTCCATCTTAAAGATGCCTGTAATGAAACAGAGTTAATTTAATTAGGTCTTTACTACTAAGTACATATCTTTTTAATAATCTTTGTAGCAAGGTGGGGTGGCTCAAGCCTGTAATCCTAGCAGTTTGGGAGGCTGAGGAGGGAAAATCACTTAGGCCAGGAGTTAAAGACCAACCTGGCAACATAGACTTGCCTCCACAAAAACATTTTGAAAATTAACTGGGTGTAGTAGTGTGTGTGTGTATAGATAATCCTTGCTACTTGGGAGGCTGAGGCAGGAGGATTGCTGAGCCCATGAGTTTGAGGCTGTGGTGACCTATGCTCGAACCATTGTACTCCAGCCTGGGTTAAAAAATGAGACCCTGTCTCTTAAATAAAAATCGTTGTGACAAAAGGCCCATTTTTTTTTATATGCAGTTGACCTTTGAACATCACAGTCCATGTATGTGTTATGTAGATTTGTTTTAAATAAATATGGTTGGCCATCCTTATCCGAGGGTTCCATATCCACAAACACATGTGTCTCAATGTTTATAAAATATCTATCCAGTGATATAAGTGTCAGTTTTTCCCATTTTACGTGGTTATGCTATTAGGATATACTTGATAACTGTTTTATCCCTTTAACGTGAAGTTAGAAGCAACTGAGGATTCTTTTGCTTTCACTAGTTTTCATTAATTTTTTTTCCTTCATCGTTATTTCAGCACGAAAAATGATAAATCTATATTATTGATATGATTTAGTTTAAACTTTTTAAAATGGTGTATCTCTAAACTTTTTTGCAGTATATTTTTGGAGGAACTTTTAATTATGGTACAGGTTAGGTAAGCACCTATAGTTATAGAATGCATTAACCACAATCTTAAATATTAGAGAAATCTTCCATGGATCTTTATGTGCCCTATTGAGAGCTTTCTGCCCCCAGGAATGTCTCTGAAGCTTAATTGAAATAAAAAGCCTTCAGTTTTGTATATATTCCACATTAGTTGACAGGTTCCAAACATATATCCCATTTCTGTGCATTTCAATACTTAGTGATATAAGAATGGAAAAATCCAATACACAAAGAGTCCCTAACTTGACAATGTATAAGAAGAAAACAGAATTAGATGTAACATCAAGTATGAGTTTGTGAGCATTGAGTTAATCATGGCCTCCATGCAATAGGAAGGTGTTCATGACAAATGAAACACATTTGTAGACTATATTTTTGAGTGTCTTGTTCTGCTTAACAATAACTTAATTTTCGGTGGCAGTTGAGTCTTAGGATATTTCAGTTGTTTGAGTAATGGAATTGAGTATTAAAAGTAGAAATGCCCTAGTAGGCAGCGTTTGCGCATGAAATGAGAGCAGATGTAAGGGGCTAATAGTTTTGCTGTTGTTACAGAATACTTAATTCTTTCAACCTGTTTTGTTAGGTGTATTGTTCTGTTTGTTTTTATTTCTTTGCCCTTTCGCTGTTAACAGAACTCTGTTTACTCTGGTGCTGGTAGTTAGAGGTATATAACATTTTCTTTGAAGTCTGGGTATCACAGTTTAACAAGTTTTTGTTATTAGAAAGCTTTTGCTCACTTTGTGTATTTCCTTAAAAATATATGTTAAAGCTGTCAGTTCATTTAGTGTTGTGGATATTATTTTTTGGTTTTGCTTTTAAAAACCAGTTAATTTCTCTCAATTAAAAAGACCAAAACAGGCCAGGCGCGGTGGCTCACGCCTGTAATCCTAGCTCTCTGGGAGGCCGAGGTGGGCGGATCATTTGAGCTCAGGAGTTCGAGACCAGCCTGAGCAAGAGCGAGACCTCATCCCTACTATAAAACAGAAAGAAATTAATTGGCCAACTAATATATAGAGAAAAAAAAAAATTAGCCGGGCGTGGTGGCGCATGCCTGTAGTCCCAGTTGCTTGGGAGGCTGAGGCAGCAGGATTGCTTGAGCCTAGGAGTTTGAGGTTGCTGTGAGCTAGGCTGACGCCACGGCACTCACTCTAGCCTGGGCAATAAAGTGAGACTCTGTCTCAAAAAAAAATAAAAATAAAAATAAAAAATAAGAAGACCGAAACAGAAGTAACGGTGAGATCAAATTAATGCAGAGCATATCCAGCTAATTTAATTCTGCCCTGAATTACGTCAGCAGTACGTCTTGAGCCTACCACAGACCTATCCTTTAACTGGGATCCAAGGAAGATCATCAGCCAGTTACCATTTAAAGTCACTCTTTATACCTAGTAATAATTTTCTTAAATGTCTAAAAATAATGATTTCTTTTTACTCTGAAGGTTCTAAAGCTCAGCAGCTACTGCAAGGACTACAAGCCAGTGATGAAAGCCAGCAGCTTCAGGCAGTTATTGAAATGTGTCAGTTATTGGTCATGGGAAATGAGGAGACACTGGGAGGGTTTCCAGTCAAGAGTGTTGTTCCAGCTTTGGTAAGCATAGAGTTGTCCCCTCTTCTTTTCTCAGTTGTCCTCTTAATGTTGCTGATTTTTTTACTGAATGCATGATCATTGTAATTGTGAATTTTAAAACATGATAGAACTAAGAGGAGGTTATGGCTTGGTGCTTTTATTTCATGCGTACAGGTTTTCTGAAGTGACTACTAATGATGAGTTAGTAAATTTTTTATGCTGTTTTTTTGGTGCATGATCATCTGATTTTTGACACTCAAATGACAGGGTTTGTTGTTTGCATCAGCAGTAATATCTTGACTCTTACCATGTAAAGTGTGCATGTTTCTCTTTCAGCTTGCTAATCATGGGGCAATAGTAAGAAGCAGTTTACTTTGGGTAGTCTTTTGGGCCAGAAAGGTTTTATGTTTGGTAAGTGTGTGCATGGGAAAACTGCTCAAGCCAGTATACCATGTGGCTTCTTCCAGTTTCAAAGGTTTTATGTTAAGCAAGGAAAAAAAAAAGAACAGTCATTTAAATGGCTTTTTAACACATTTGTGAGTTGATATTTTGATATTAGAGATTTATAAACAGCTTAATTTAATTCTAAGCTTTTTAATGTGACAACAGGAAAAAAAATTGCCATTACCATACATATCTAGGTACCTTAAAATAAACTGGCTTTTAAATAGTGGCTTTGGTAATTCTTTTAGTGCAAAAGTAAAGAAATTGGACTATAAGATTGAAATTTAAGTCCAAATCAAATACCGACAAAAGATTAACTTAAACATCATTATTACATATATAGCATATTTTCTCCCAGAAATTAATTAAATTATGTCTAAGTCTTTTTCAATATCCAATAAAGGTGTCAAAAAATGAAGTTAAGTTTGGTATGCCAGATTATCTCATTTGATCACATTATCGAGTTATAGAGAGAGCTGAGCAAAGAAAGGCCTGTGGAATGCAAGGCGACACAATCTTCATTCTGCCTATTTTTCCTTGTTGGATGGTTCAGCTCTGGCAGGGCTTGATAAAAAATAGATCTAATTCTTCACCTTTTGCCAGTCAGACTTCCAAATAATAAAAACCAGTTCTAGGCCGGGCGCGGTGGCTCAAGCCTGTAATCCTAGCTCTCTGGGAGGCCAAGGTGGGCGGATCGTTTGAGCTCAGGAGTTTGAGACCAGCCTGAGCAAGAGCGAGACCCCATCTCTACTATAAAGAGAAAGAAATTAATTGGCCAACTAATATATAGAGAAAAAATTAGCCGGGCATGGTGGCACATGCCTGTAGTCCCGGCTACTTGGGAGGCTGAGGCAGCAGGATTGCTTGAGCCCAGGAGTTTGAGGTTGCTGTGAGCTAGGCTGACGCCACGGCACTCACTCTAGCCTGGGCAATAAAGTGAGACTCTGTCTCAAAA
>VSMD01002386.1:0-18010 GCA_008750895.1 Mirza zaza | reverse complement strand
TTTTACTTTTTTTTGAGACAGAGTCTCACTTTATTGCTCAGGCTAGAGTGAGTGCCGTGGCATCAGCCTAGCTCACGGCAACCTCAAACTCCTGGGCTCAAGCAATCCTGCTGCCTCAGCCTCCCAAGTAGCTGGGACTACAGGCATGTGCCACCATGCCTGGCTCATTTTTTCTATATATATATTAGTTGGCCAATTAATTTCTTTCTATTTATAGTAGAGATGGGGTCTCGCTCTTGCTCAGGCTGGTCTCGAACTCCTGAGCTCAAAGGATCCGCCCACCTCGGCCTCCCAGAGAGCTAGGATTACAGGCTTGAGCCACCGCGCCCGGCCCGTAAGACAGTTTTGACAGGAAAAATAATCTGAGAGTTTGCCACCTAGCTGACCCTCAATAAAGACAATTCTACAGGCAGAAGGAAAGAAATCCTAGGTTGGAATTCTGAGAGGAAAGAAGGATCAATAAAAATATAGTAAATATTTACGTAAATTTAAACGATGACTTTTTAAAATGACTATCGTTGTAGTAAAAAATAAGAGAATTATGTGACAACTATAATGCATAAGTTAAGATAATAAAGGTGATAGGAGTCAAAGTGTTCAATGTCTTTTGCCTTGTTGAGTATAAATATATTAAATAATTTTAGAATTTGATAAATTAACTATATAACTACTAAAAGATTAAAAATAAACCCGAGAGTGGTAGTTGACTCCTGTAATCCTAGCACTCTGGGAGGCCAGGGTGGGAGGATTGCTTGAGCCCAGGAGTTTGAGGTTGCTGTGAGCTAGGCTGACGCCACAGCAACATAGCCCTGGCAACAGAGCAAGACTCTCTCTCAAAAAAAAAAAGTATAAAAGCTCCAGAGAAGAAGGGAGGTGCAGGAAATCAGAATGAGAATAAATATCCAATCCAAAAGATGGCCCAATATAGGAGAGAAAAGACACACAGAAAAAGTGGGACCAATAGAAAAACATAGAAATATCGTAGAGTAACCCCAAATTGATCATTGATCACAATAAATGTAAGTAATAATGGTTCCACTTAAGAGACCAAAATTTGGATAATCAACGAAAGCCCAGTTATGTTCTGTTTACCAGAGATAGAGGATAAAGTTTAAAAATAACGGTATGGGAAAAAATATATCTAGCAAAACAAAATGATAATAGAAAATATTATCATATATTTGTAAAATATGTCTGTAAAAAATACTGCCATATATTTGTAAGTTAATAACCCCTAGGTCTAAAAGAAGTCTAATGTGAAATAGAAAATATTTATAACTTAAAAACTGAAAAATACCATAAATCAAAACATGTAAGATAAAGCTAAAAAGGTAGATAGAGGAAAATTTATTGCCGTTAATGCTATTACAAAAGAAAGACTATAAAGTTAAATGAACTGATAAATATCTAACTTAAAAGTTGATAAAGACAAATTCAAGGCAAATTAAAGCAAGGAAATACTAAAGATAGGAGAAGAAATATATGGAATAGAAAGACCAAGCAGGGGAACATAGAGTTGGATCTAACAAAGAGTTGGATCTTAAAAATACCAGACCAAAAATGACTAGGGATAAGGCAGACTAAGAAAAGAAGTACACATAAGAAATTTTAGGAAGGAAAAAGAAAAAGGAGACTTAGGTATATATAAAGCTGAAATTTAAAAGATAATAGGATATTATAAACAACTATGCCGATAAATTTGGGCATATGGATAAAGTGGATATATTACTAAAAAAAAAAAAAAAAAAAAAAAGACAACTTACCAAAACTCTGGTAAAAAGTAAGCAACCTGAAATGAACGGTCTCATGATAAAGAAATTGATTCAAAGCTGAGGCAGGAGGATTGCTGGAGCCCAGGTGGTCGAGGCTACAGTGAGCTATGATCAGGCCGCTGCACTCCAACCTGCGCAACAGAGTAAGACTCCATCTTTGAAAAAAAAAAAGAAAAGACAAAAGAAATTGATTCAGTGGTGAAAAATCTTCCCTCAAAGAAATCCCGGGTCCAGATAGGCAAATTCTACCAAACTTTCTAGGAACAAGTGGTTCTGATCTTTCAGTGATTTTTCCAGACTACGAATAAAATAGGGCATAGGCCTCAAGCATTTATAAGGCTAATATAATTTTTTTTAAATTTTTATTTTAGGGTATTATGGGGGTACAAGTGTTGAGGCTACGTATTGCCCGAGGCTAATATAATTTTGATATCAAAACAGTATGTCATGATCAGCCACTAGGTTTATTCTAGGAATGGAAAATTGGTTTAAACTCAAGAAGATAAACTTGTAATTTACCACATTGACGGTTTCTAAAGGAAAGCATCATCTTAGTAGTACAGAAGTGTTTGACGATTTGAACATTCCTTCAAAGTATAAAACAATTTTTAGCAAAGTCAGAATAGAAGGAAAATTTATCGCCTGGATTATAGATATCTCATAAAAAGTACAGGCTACATCATACTTAATTGTGACAAAATGAAAACATTTTTCTCTAAGATCAAGAGTGTTCGCTGTCACTATTTCTAATCAGCATTATACAGTAGATGCTAGCTAATACAGTATTTATTGGTCATAGTGGTGGTGGTAGTGGTGGTAGCAGTAGTAGTAAACAATTAGAACAGCACCTAGCACATAGTGAGTACTTTGTAGATGGTTTACGTAGATTTATTTAATCTTTATAACAACTCTGAAGCATTATGTGGAAACAGACACAAAGAGGAAATAATTTATGTAAGATTACACAATAAGTACAGCAGGATTTAAACTCAAGCAGTTTGGGATTAGAATGATATCTTTTCCTATAGCATTAGAAAATATAAAAAGAACCTAGTAATAAATATCAAAATACCTTTATGGATCCCTTCTGGCTGCTTTAGAGGATAAAAAGAAAAGAAAAAGTCCTTTATGGAGAAATTAAAATATTATTGAATAACTTTTAAACATACCTAAATAAATTGAGGTACATACACATTCATGGATATTGTAAAACTGAATGTTATGAAGATGATCACTTAATAGATTTGGCGTAATTTTAGTCAAAACCCCAACATATTTGGGGAACTTGACAAGCTAGATTTATAATTTATATAGAAAAGCAGAGGGCCCAAAATAATCATCTATCTTCAGAAGGATAAGAAAGATGTAGATATATGTGTCCTAAGAGAAATCAAGATATTATAAAACCATAGTAATTAATATAATGTGTTTTTGGGCTAGCCAGGTATAAGAAAATAAACCAATGATGATGGAATACAGAGCAAAGAATAAGCCCACATGTATATGCAAACTTGTTATGTGATACATGGTGGGGGGAGATCAGTAAGGGAAAATGGACTGTTGAATAAATGTTGCTAGGTTATTATAGACAACATGATTATGCATGTGGAAAATTGTGCTTCGATGCCTCACACCATACACAAAGCATCAATTACAGATGCATTACAGTAGAAAACAGAATATGACTTTTCAGTGGGAAAGGATTTCTTATGATAAAGTACTAAGCATAAAAGAAAAGACACCAGGTTTGATTACATTATAATTATGAACTTAAATGGACCAAATGACACCATAAAAGGGAAATGATATCCAACACATGTATCCGACAAAGGATTAATATCTAGAATATATAA
This sequence comes from Mirza zaza, assembly GCA_008750895.1. Lineage (NCBI taxonomy): Eukaryota > Metazoa > Chordata > Mammalia > Primates > Cheirogaleidae > Mirza > Mirza zaza. Next base: position 14,385 of record VSMD01002386.1, on the reverse strand, counting down.
GCAACCCCTATGAGGGAAGAAAAAGACAAACTATAGAAAACCGGGCACAAGACTTGAAAAGGTATCACACAAAAGAAAGAACCCATTAAATGAAAACGTGTTCAAACTTTTTGATAATTAAGGAAATAACAAACTGAAATTTCCACAGGATGCCATTTTGTACCCACTGGATTGGTAAAAACTAAAGCAAACCCTGTTACCAAATGTTAGCGTATATAGAGTGATGAGAATACTGTTGGTTATGGATGTAAATAGTTTTAACCATGTTGATTAATAATTGCCATTTTTGAGTAAAGTTGAAGATGTTTCCATTCCTATATCCCAGCAATATAAACTAGAAAAAAATTTTAGGATGTATGCACTGATATGTAAAGCAGTGCTTATAATAGCAAAATTCATCAAAATGAGAGTGGATAATTAAAACTGGTATATGTATTCACATGGTGGAATCTCTTACATAAGTTATAAACTGTATAACAATATGTATGAATCTCAATTACTTAATGTTAAGCAAAAAAATTACAGAATACAGTGGGATTCCATGTATGTATAATGGATAATTATGCAGTATGATTAGAGTTGCAAACAATATAGTAAAACCATGAAGTATTAAATATAAAGAGATAAGGGAGTAAAAAACCTGAAATTAACAGAGGAGAGACTAAGATGAGGTGAGTTGGGACTGGAGAGGGGCATATAGGGGCCTTCACAGGAAATGGTCTTTTTTTTCCTTTAAAGTATGTGCTCCATGAGTGTTTTTGTTACTTTTTATGCCGTTATGTATATTTGAATATATATAGTAGATATTTTTATCTACTCAGTATTTAATTAAAATAACCATCAGCTGCATCACCTGTTTATGGTGGCTGTTCCCTCCCCTCCCCCCCCAAGAGCTGTTGGATTTTTAGAGGAAATAGAGTTAACAACTTCAGGAGCAGCCTTTGAAACTGACTGCTATCTCTTAAAATGCATATTTCCCCCTTAGTTGTTTGAGAAGATTCCAGTGTGGCATTTAAGGGACCTTGGGTAGTTCCCAGTTTCTAGCTAAGTGAAAGGCCTAGGAGCCCTTTCAGTTGGAGTGTGATGAGATTGTAGAAGTTAGTAGAGCCTTTTGGTTATGTTGGACTAGTTATCATGGTGAGTAGATTTTTTTTTTTTAATTCCTATTCTTCTGTCTTATCAATGTATTTTGTTCTCCACTTTTTCTTTTAGACAGAAAATATGTTGTGGGATTATCTACAAAGGCCGTTTTGGGGAAGTCCTCATCGACACACATCTATTCAAGCCTTGCTGCAGCAATAAGAAACCAGCTGCTGAGAAGCCGGAGGAGCAGGGCCCAGAGCCTCTGCCCATCTCCACTCAGGAGTGGTGACTGAGGTTTTTATGTAGAAGGGGAACAAAAAATGATTTAAGTTTTGAAAAGACCACAAAGCAACAAGCTGACCCTCCTATTTTTAACTTGGATACCTGCTATTCTGCCAAAAGACAACTTCTAGAATAGTTTCGAATGGGTTATTTTCCCCCCAGTTCCACAACCTCTGAAGCCAGTGTCTAGCTTACTAAAAAAAGAATTGTATATAATATTTAAGATGCTGAGTATTTCATAGGAAAGCTGAATGCTGCTGTAAAGTGCTCTTTAAGTCTTCTTCTTTTTTTTTTAAATCCCCTTCTAATGAATGAAACTAAGGGGAATTTCAGGGGACAGTGATGGGATTTGTTGTATGATAAACAGTATGTAGTTTTAGTCTTTCTATATTGAGAAGCAGTGGTTGGGGCATATTTTAAGATGGCTGGCTACACTTGTTTTCCCTCATGATAATAAAGTTGTCATAACTCAGCAACACGGACTTGCTCCTAGAGGTAATTGTTAAGAATTTTGAAATATTAAGGTCTTGCCAAGGTTCTGATGATTCAAAACCTGTACTACTGATTATTAAGCAGGACAGACTGAGCTTTCTGTTAGAAATACCTTGAAGGAAAAAGTAATTTCTAAATATACAGAGAGGTCAACTTGACTGTATATTTTGCATCCTGTGCCACCTCCCTTCATATTAATATTTGATACAGATTTTAATTTATGTGAAATTTCTAAAGCAGAATGAAAGCTCTTCTTGGGGGAATGGCAAGTCTTTGGGATAGGTGAGACCTGAGGTGAATAGTACCAAAGCATTACCACACGGTAGACAGCACACTCGATTAAAAATGTTAAACTGTCTGAGAAATAAAATGTTCAAGTCTTCAAGATGGCACAAAACAAAGGTTGATGCTTTTGGGGGCGTATTTTCTTAGAAGGCTTGCCGAGTATGTAAATAATTGACTTTGTTTGTGTTACATGACTGTTGATGACTTCATTGAAAATCTGCACAATTCAGTTTTAGCTCTGGATTACTTCAGTTGACCTTTGTGAAGGTTTTATCTGTGTAGAGTGGATGTTTGACTTGTTTTAACCTATTAGGGTTTTTATTGTTTTTCACTCTATATTTAAAGTAAAATTTACTAAAAGAAAAGAGGTGTGTGTTAATGCTAAGTGGGTTGGTTTTGGTTTGGCTTCTGTTAGTCAGGCTTTTTGAACATTGAGATATCCTGAACTTGGAGTTCTTCAATTTTAAAATCCTCATTAAAAGCCTCTCACTTGAACCCAAACCAAAGTACTCTTCTTGCCTCTTTTCTAAAAGTTCAGGAGAAAAATATCACCAGTTCAGACTTATTTTCATAATGAGGGAGGAGCATTTGCCTGCCTTATAATGACATGACTCAGTGCTTATTTTTTAAACTGGATTTTAAAAATTGGATAGTGTAACAATAAGGAGTGAGCCACTTTTTATGGACACCCTATAGTTTTATAGTTCTTACTCTAAACATTTTATATTTCCTCCTTTTGGAAAAAAACCTATATGCTATAAGCCACCATATGCGTAGACTACACAGCTAGTTGAGTCGGCTCTCTCACAGCCTTTGAGGTGAATTACAAGAGTCCAGCCATTATCATCCTCCTGAGTTATTTTGAAATGGTTTTTTTTTTTTTTGTACATTTTGGCTGCAGTATTGGTGGTAGAATATACTATAATATGGATCATCTCTACTTCTGTATTTATTTATTTATTACTAGACCTCAACCACAGTCTTCTTTTTTCCCTTCCACCTCTCTTTGCCTGTAGGATGTACTGTATGTAGTCATGCACTTTGTATTAATATATTAGAAATCTACAGATCTGTTTTGTACTTTTTATACTGTTGGATACTTATAATCAAAACTTTTACTAGGGTATTGAATAAATTTAGTCTTATTAGAAAATAAAAGGAGCTGTTTTGTGGCTTTGTTTGAAAGGTCTTGGGTAAAAATAATGGTTTTGGCCTTCACCAGATACTCAGTTTAAGCCCTTAGATTTATAATAGGCCAGGAGGGGGGAGAAATAAAGTGAGAAATAAAGACTTTAAAATAAAAGACAATTTACCATAATCCTAGCACTCTGGGAGGCCGAGGTGGGAAGATTGCTTGAGGTCAGGAGTTTGAAACCAGCCTGAGCAAGAGCAAGAACCCCGTCTCTACTAAAAATAGAAATAAATTCATTGGCCAACTAAAAATATATAGAAAAAATTAGCCAGGCATGGTAGTACATGCCTGTAGTCCCAGCTACTCAGGAGGCTGAGGCAGGAGGATCACTTGAGCTTAGGAGTTCGAGGTTGCTGTGAGCTAGGCTGACACCACTGCACTCTAGCCCGGGCAACAGAGTGAGACTCTGTCTCTAAAGAAATAAATAAAGGGCCGGGCGCGGTGGCTCAAGCCTGTAATCCTAGCTCTCTGGGAGGTCGAGGTGGGCGGATCGTTTGAGCTCAGGAGTTCGAGACCAGCCTGAGCAAGAGCGAGACCCCATCTCTACTATAAATAGAAAGAAATTAATTGGCCAACTAATATATAGAGAAAAAATTAGCCGGGCATGGTGGCGCATGCCTGTAGTCCCAGCTACTTGGGAGGCTGAGGCAGCAGGATTGCTTGAGCCCAGGAGTTTGAGGTTGCTGTGAGCTAGGCTGATGCCACGGCACTCACTCTAGCCTGGGCAATAAAGTGAGACTCTGTCTCAAAAAAGAAATAAATAAAGGACATTTTAACTGATGTGCAAAATAATGTAGTGGGTAAGATGGTTTTGACAATGAAGAAAAAAATGTTACTAGTACTTGATGCCTGATGTGATTTTGTTACTGTCTGTGGGCATAGTGGGAAGCATAATTGGGGTCAGACCTGGGTTCTCGAAGTCCTAGCTCTGCCTCCTTATTAGCCATACTACTGTTGGGATTTAGATTTGCTTTGGGATAGTCCATATGATTTTGCTGGCACATGATATAGTTACCATGAAATTATTGTGTTAACTTAAGATAGTGGAAAGGTGACAGTACCTGTATTATCTATTGCTGTGTAACAGATCACCACAAATTTAGTGGCTTAAAACAAGTTTGTCTCAGTTTCTGTCTGAGCACAGCTTAGCTGTGTCTCATGGTCTTACAAGGCTGCAACCAGGTGCCAGCTGTGCGCTGCTCAGATGGTGGTTTGGGAATCACTGCACACCTCACTCAGGTTGTTGGCAGAGCTCATTTCCTTGCGGCTCTGGCCTTCTTACTAGGACTTCTTACTGGTTGTTGGCTAGAGGCCTACCTGCAGTTCCTGGGGCACCTTACATGGCTACTTAATTCATCAAGTGTCTGGAGCCAGGCTGCCAGCGGGACAGAGTTGTCCCAGGTCCTGCTCACAGCCACTGAGGGGATTACACAAAGGAAGAACATGGAGAGGTGGGGGTGGGGCTCATGGGGAGGCATCTTAGCACTTGTCTGCCACAATATCTCTGTTTTAAACTAGATCTCTTTTAATTTGGGCCTCTTGCCCTACAATGTAAGTGCTTTGGTAACAAGTAAAAAGCAAAGAGGCTCCTATGTTATGAAACAGCCTACTGTGGGCTAGGCACTTTTAAACATTGCTTAAATAATCCTGCATAGCAAAAAACAAAAAAAACTTATTCACAGGTGAGTAAGCAGAGGTGCAAAGAGGTCATGTAACATGAATAGAATCTGCTTTTCTGGCCGGGCGCGGTGGCTCACGCCTATAATCCTAGCACTCGGGGAGGCTGAGGTGGGTGGATTGCTCGAGATCAGGAGTTCAAAACCAGCCTCAGAGAGACCCCATCTCTACTATAAATAGAAATTAATTGGCCAACTAATATATATAGAAAAAATTAGCCAGGCATGGTGGCACATGCCTGTAGTCCCAGCTACTTGGGAGGCTGAGGCACAGGATTGCTTGAGCCCAGGAGATTGAGGTTGCTGTGAGCTAGGCTGACGCCACGACACTCACTCTCTAGCCTGGGCAACAAAGCGAGACTCTGTCTCAAAAAAAAAAAAAAAGAACATGAATAGAATCTGCTTTTCTGAATTCAAAGCATTTGCTCTCCAAACTGGCTCCTGTCCCTGCTTTAGCAGTCTGAACTAGCTTACCTGGGGCTCTCTGCTTCCCTTCCTTCCAAAGGCTGAAAAGGAGGGGCAGGTTCTACTCTTGCAGAGAGGTTGACTTTTACTCTGTCTCACTCAGTTAATCAAATTTTGTTTTTCAGTTTTGATAAATGTTCAAAATACATATTATATGTCTTTGTGGGTGAAACGTCTGGTGGGTTAGTGAAACAACTGGATATCTTAAAACAATCAAGGTAGCTGCTCTGCAGTGAAGAGTGGAAGATACCCAGGGAGCTTCTTTATTCCCTACAACAGTTTGCTAACGTCCCAGATTTAGTACTGTGGTGCCCGGCAATCATTTTTGTGTGATGCTCAGTGAACTGGGAAGGGAGGAGAAAGCCAAATTGGATCAAGGATAGATAATTTCACAGGCTCATGTTCTCAAAGAAAGGGATCTGAGGGTTCTAACAGTTTCTCAAGCTGTGGAGTTTGGTTACTCATTGTAATCATGAGAATGCTTTAGGTATCAAATACCTTACACCCTGGTTTGAAACGGCTTGTTATTGTATGTGGAGTAGGGGGTCCTGGACAAACCTAGTTGCAAGCTTCAGTGTAAAAGAGCTTAACCATTCAGTTTAGAGAGACTGAAAAGATTGTGTCAAAGCCTGCCCTTTGTCTCAGTGTCTGAAAGGGGAAAATTATTTATCCTGCTTTAGAATGTCTATTCTGTACGCTTCTATGGCTTACATTAGCTTCACTGTTTCCAGGTAGTGCTTTTTCACAATCGCAAGGAAGAGTGGTTGTTTAATGTTTATATTTAAGTCTCAGAAATGAAGGCTCGAAAATCCTAAGTTCTTCAGCAAGTCCCTGGTAAAGTTAAGAACCTGAACAATTATACTTTTTTTTTTTTTTAAGGTAACGTGCATTTTTGGCCTCCAACTACCTTTACAAACCACTCCATTGTTGATTCTGTCCCTGATGGCTTCCTCAGGGGAAATTCCAAAGCCCTCATCTTATTTACCCAGCCTCTGCACAGCACTTAATATACAATTAATAGTTTCTTGAAATATTCTTGACTGATAACACCCCAGTTTGCGGGTTTTCCTCTTGCCTCACTCAGATGCTTATTGGCTCAGGCTTTATCTTCATTCCCCTTCCCAGACCATCTCCAATTCAGTGGTCCCAAATACCATATGAAATATGCAGATGATGCAGGGGGTGCCCCAACCAAGGGAGGAAAACCCCCTGAACTCCCCAAGTGGGTTCTTGGCTTCTCGCAGGAATGAAGAGAGCAAACGAGCTACAAGAAGGTTTTATTTTGAGATAAACAACAGATCCTACTCCACAGAGCAGGGGTCCTTTCACAAGCAGGAGGGGGGCATTTTATGGGGCAATGATAACATTTTTAAATGTTCAGAAACCCCATATGTGACCAGCATTGTCTTGAGGTCAGGCAATAAAGGTTAATCATAATCTACTGTCGCAGAAAGGTAAGTGCAAACAGTTTGTAAAGGCATCTAGCTTAGTAATTCAAACAACCTCTCGCTATCCAGTGGGCGACTTTCTTGTTCAGGGTGGTTAGGGTGTCTGGTATCGGTCAAAATGGCTGTACTTAGGCTCTCCGAACCTTCCTTTTCTGCCTTATCCCTACATTACAGGCATTTTCCAAATCTGTCTCTAGAGACTTTTATCAGTCATCATGCTGGCAGGAAATAGATGGCTTACTGAAATTGGATAATTTGAGGGAAGTTTAATAAAGGGACTTTTTACAAAGGTGGGTGCAGGGTGTAGGGAAAACCCAAGGGGGAGTACAGTTTTGGGGACTAGTAGCATTTGGGCTAGTAATATGGTCATTACTCCTGGGTCTAAAGGTTGAGGGGAGGGAATGGTTAATGGAACCAGGAGATGAACATGCTGTGTGAAAAGGGTAGGGGGCTTGGAGGAAGCAGCAGGAATAGTCTCACTCTCCAGACCACATTGTCACACGTTGTTCCCTCTGCCTCATTTCCCCACCATCCTATAGCTAGGCAGCATCTACTTATCCTGTGGGTTTCAGTTGAGGCACCACCGGGGGAAGCGTTCTGGAATAACCCCTCTTTCCCCCAACACATAGGCAGAGAATTATATGCTAAATGGGTTCCATGGAAGCAGGAAACATGTCTGTGTAATCACCACTATGGCTCCCAGAGTCTATCTAGCCAAGTGTGGTTGATTACTAGATAGTAGGGTCACTATAAATACTTAATAGTTGACTGATTATTATAACTTTGTATTTTCAGAAATCATGTGCATAGAAGAGTTGAATTTATGCCAACAGTCTGGATGAATTTTATTCAAGAGTTTAATAAATATTTTTAAATTTGAAAAAAAAATTTTTTTTTTTTTGAGACAGGGTCTCACTTTGTTGCCCAGGCTAGAGTGAGTGCCGTGGCATCAGCCTAGCTCACAGCAACCTCAAACTCCTGGGCTCAAGCAATCCTGCTGCCTCAGCCTCCCAAGTAGCTGGGACTACAGGCATGTGCCACCATGCCCAGCTAATTTTTTCTATATATATTAGTTGGCCAATTAATTTCTTTCTATTTATAGTAGAGACGGGGTCTCGCTCTTGCTCAGGCTGGTCTTGAACTCCTGAGCTCAAACGATCCGCCCACCTCGGCCTCCTAGAGAGCTAGGATTACAGGCGTGAGCCACCGCGCCCGGCCTTTTTTTTCTATATATATTAGTTGTCCAATTAATTTCTTTCTCTTTATAGTAGAGACAGGGTCTTGCTCTTGCTCAGGCTGGTTTCGAACTCCTGACCTCCAGCATCCGCCCGCCTAGGCCTCCCAGAGTGCTAGGATTACGGGCGTGAGCCACCGTGCCTGGCCGAAAAAATTTTTAATATATAGAAAAGTTGAAAGATTGGTACAATAGTGTAGCCTTCACTTGTGAAGGAGTTCAGGAAATTTCACCCCCAAATATGACTCTTGGTATAAAAATACTAGAGTATTTTGAATTAAAGGCCCTTAGAGATCAACAGGTGTTGGAAGGGGCTTTCCCTCTATCTGCATAAAATCAGACCCAACTTTGCTTCCTCTCCTTATTATCTCAATATATATAGGAAAGAAGATCAAGAATGCAACCAGACCTGGCCCAAGTCATTTAAAACATAATACTTGTCTCTCAAGTTAATTTCCAAAGAGAATTATTTATAAGTCAATCTCTCCCCCCATCCATTCATCCAAGTATCTATTCATCCTCCCTAGTAAGCATTTATTGGCCCTAAACAGAAGTACCTATATTCCTCATCTTCCCTCCCCTCTAAAATGAGGGCATATCAATTTCTGGATCCCACCGGGATATTGGGTAATCACTCTGTGATTCTCCCTGTGTGCACAGTAAATAAATCTCTTTCTCTTGTCAGTCTGCCTTATTGTAAGTTGCTCTTTCAGCAAACCTTCCAAGGAAGTTTCCCCTCACCCCCACACCTGGATCCACAGACTGTTAGCGGTTGGCCACATGTACTTTATCTGATTTTTTTTTTGCTGAATTACTGAAAGTAAGTTTTGACGCCATGATCCTTCACCCCTGAATACTTCATACTTCACCCCTGAATACGTTCATCTCCTAGGAATAAGGATATTCTACCTAGCCTTAATTGCCATACCCGAGTTGATTAATAATAACTCAGTAATATCTAATATGATAGATCTGTATAGTATAAACTGTCCCTATTGTCCCAAATGTCTCTTAAAGCTTTTTCCCCTCATCCGGGATCTAGCCAAGGTTCATGCATACGTGTGGTTATGTCTCTCCTCTTCTAATCTGGAATAGTCCTCTCTGCTTTTGTTTCCCCTTTGAAGTGTCCAAGCAAGCCAACTGTCTTGTATAGTTTCCCATATCCTGCATTTTTCTTGTTATTTTCTTAGTAGAGTTGGATTATACTTTTGGCAAGAATATAAGCTAGGCCATGTGGTGCCTTTCTGACTGCATCATGTCAAGTGGCACATGCTGTCAAATTGTCCCACGGTTGGTGATGTTGAGATTGATAGCTTGGTTAAGATGGTGAGTGCCAGATCTTTCCGTTTTAAACTACCTCGTTTTGTTTTGTAAATGAATAAAATAATCTGTGGGGTGATACTGTGAGACTGTTTTTAAACAAACTTTCATTCAAATATTCATTGAGCACCTATGTCCCAGGCTCTACTAAATGTTCTAAATAGTCCCTTGACACTTGAGAAATCCTAGAATCCTAAGTCCTTTGTGAGAATCCTGGCATACTAAGATTATTGTGCTTTATTATTGCCATTTAATTACATGAATGACTTTTTTTTTTTTTTTTTTTTTTGAGACAGAGTCTTACTTTGTCACCCGGCCAGAGTGGCATCATTATAGCTGTCTGCAACCTCCAACTCCTGGGCTCAAGTGATCCTCCTGCCCTCAGCCTCAGCCTTCTGGGTAGCTGGGACTATAGGCGCATGCTATCATACATGGCTAATTTTTCTATTTTTTGTAGGGGAGCAGGTTTCGTTCTTGCTCAAGCTGATCTCAAACTCCTGACCTCAAGTGATCTGCTTCAGCCTCCAAGAGTGCTAGGATTATAGGTGTGAGCCACTGTGCCTGGCCTGCATATGACTTTTATTTTCTTGATTTCTTTGTGGTTCCCATTGAGAAGTAAATATGTAGTAGATAGGGGGTAAGGGTCATGTTTGGCACATGAGCTTATTGGTTAATAGCACCAAGCACAGATAAAGAAACAATGGAAAGAGTCAGGAGGTTTGAATTCAAATCTTGGTTTTGCTACTTACTGGCTTTCTGATCTCTGATAAATTTTCTTCTGAGCTCATTTCCTCCACTGTAATCTAGAGGAAATAATACCAAACAGAGATATAAATGAGGATACATTATTAAGAGACTGGCCTAGAATAGGTACACAGTGATAATTTTGTTTCATCATTTGTTCTTTTAATCTTTAGTGCCAAAGTCTAATTGGATATGCTAGAAATGAAAACTTTTTTGATCTATAGTTACGGTGAACATAGGAAAGGTCTTAAAACAGTTCACATCAAGAACTGCCCCCAAACCCCACCTCCCTAAAGCCCTAAAGCCTTCTTAGGTTTCAGTGCTTAAAGGAGAAAATGTAAGATTATTATGCTTTGGCAGCACATGAATCCCGGGATTGGGAAATTGTACAGAGGGCATGAAGCAATGCCAGATATAATTAAGCTGTACAAAAGTGTGCTGAAATCCGGGGGATGGCCAAGACAGACTCTTAGGATGATTTTTTTTTTTTTTTTTTTTTGAGACAGAGTCTCACTTTGTTGCCCAGGCTAGAGTGAGTGCCGTGGCGTCAGCCTAGCTCACAGCAACCTCAATCTCCTGGGCTCAAGGGATCCTGCTGCCTCAACCTCCCGAGTAGCTGGGACTACAGGCATGCGCCACCATGCCCGGCTAATTTTTTCTATATATATTTTTAGTTGGTCAATTAATTTCTTTCTATTTTTAGTAGAGACGGGGTCTTGCTCAGGCTGGTTTTGAACTCCCGACCTTGAGCAATCCACCCGCCTCGGCCTCCCAGAGTGCTAGGATCACAGGCGTGAGCCACCGCGCCTGGCCCCTCAGGATGATTTTTGAAGGCTAAAATTTGACGATGCTGTTAACAGCCTTGTGGAACCAACTCATAAAACATGCTGAAATAGTATAACATACCTCTTAGCCGCAAGGCCCAAAGCTCCAAGCACAGTCAGAGTAAGTAAGTAATTAATTGGCCAAGCACAGGCCAGTTGCCTGCTTCCGCCAGCCTGGACTCAAACTTAACTCCACGGGAGCACTGTTCAAGTTGTAGGTTGCAGAAATGGTGTCCCTTTCCTTCAATTATGCTAGCACTAACGACAGTGGCACTTGAGCACATGGTTCCAGCGGTGCTCCTGGCTCTAGCTGCTTGAGACTGCTGCTTCAACTCTCTCATCAGACAGATATTCTTTCTTTTCCAAGTGAGCCAGTGATGAGGGATGCAGTAGGGATATCTTTTTTTTTTATTATTATTATTTTTTATTTCGGCATATTATGGGGGTACAGATTTCAAGGTTTTATTTCTTTTTAAATTTAATTTAATTTTTCCACCCCCTCCCCCCACAATAGGCTTAATCTTTATGGCTGTTTCTAGAGCATCCTTGGGATGCCCGTCTCTCGATTGTTAAAAGGAAAAAAATCTGTCATAATATAAATGCTATAAATTTTGTTTTCTTCTGAAGAACTAAAACCATTTCATATATTCTCAGTAAGGAATTATTGAGGAGACTGCCATAGAGAACTGCTAGGAAGAACTAAGTAAGCCCTTTGCTGCTATTTTTTTTTCTTTTTTTTAAATTTCAGCATATTATGGGGGTACAGATTTTAAGGTTTCAATAAATGCCCTTTCCCCCCCTCCCCCCACAAGTCTGAGTTTCCAGCATGACCATCCCCCAGATGGTGCACATCTCACTCATTATGTATGTATATACCCGCCCCCCTCCCCCCTCCCCCTGCCCAATACCCTATTACTGTAGTACCTATGTGTCCACTTAGGTGCTGCTCAGTTAATACCAGTTTGCTGGTGAATATATGTGGTGCTTATTTTTCCATTCTTGGGATACTTAGTAGTATGGGTTCCAGCTCTAACCAGGAAAATATAAGATGTGCTATATCACCGTTGTTTCTTGCTTTGCTGCTATTTTAACCAGCAGCTTTTCTGTCCCTCTGGTGCAACTTCCCCCATCATCTGTTACTATGGGAATGTCCACAAGGTGGTGCTGGTCACGCACGATTCTCTGAGAATGTTTTAACAGCATCTAGTGTAACATCCTTGTGTTTTACAGATGAAGAAACTTACTCATGGTCACCCAGCTAGTTATTGGAGAACTAAAACTGGAGCTAACCCATTGTTTCATCCACAGTCAGGTAACCAGTTATTTCAGGTCAGATGTAAGCCTTAGAAACATGTTTAGGCTGGGTGCGGTGGCTCACGCCTGTAATCCTAGCACTCTGGGAGGCCAGGGCGGGCGAATTGCTCAAGGTCAGGAGTTCGAAACCAGCCTGAGCAAGAGTGAGACCCCGTCTCTACTAAAAATAGAAAGAAATTAATTGGCCAACTAATATATATAGAAAAAATTAGCCGGGCATGGTGGCACATGCCTGTAGTCTCAGCTACTCGGGAGGCTGAGGCAGGAGGATCGCTTGAGCCCAGGAGTTTGAGGTTGCTGTGAGCTAGGCTGATGCCATGGCACTCTAGCCCGGGAAACAGAGTGAGATTCTGTCTCAAACAAAAAAAAAAAAAAAAAAAAAGGAAAGAAATATGTTTAAAAAGCTTGGAGAATCTTATTTCTATTTCCCTCTGACCAAGATAGTTTTCATCTTTAATAAGAACTAAGAGCCAACTCTTACCTTTTTCTGTGGTTAATTGTAAATGATCACAGAGGAGAAAGAATGCAAATTTGTATTCTCCTTCCCCTGGTGCCATTATCTTAGAAAACTGCTATTGTGGATAAAGATATGCCACGTGGGTTGCAATTCTTGGATAGCACAGATATTGTGGCCACAGTTCTAAACTTTTAAGACAGCCTGGGTGTCTCTGTCCAGTATATTTTTGGAGACTGAGTTGACGTCATACAACTGAGGCCAGAAGTTAGCAAACCCGAGAGCCTTCAGTTGATCTGGTTGTGAAGGTGGCATGTTGCTGTGGTTTTCCAGAGTGTTCCGTGAGGCTGGTCCATGGAGGTGTACAAAGTAAAAATTACAACTCCTATTTCTGTTTATTTATTCTCTCATTCTATAATTCTGTATGTCCTTTTCGTATATGTTTTATAAATGGTTTAATGTTACTACAGTGATAAAAGTGCATTAATTCCTAAAAGAGAAACATGCTAAGGGTATATACTCAAATTTTTTAATAATTGGAGAAAGATCAGAAAGTTTGGGAGAGAGTTGTATATTACATGTCAATTAGTTTACTTTAAAAATATTTTTAAAATTAAATTTATGAAACGCTTCACGAATTTGCCTGTCATCCTTGCGCAGGGGCCAAGGTAATGTTCCTTGTATCATTCCAATTTTGGTATATGTGCTGCCCAAGTGAGCACTGCTTTAAAAATATTTGAAGATCACTTCTCTAGAGACTATAGAATGGTGGAGGGTTGGAAATGAGGGCTGTTTCTTTTCTAATCCACGAGATCATTTTGGTGAAATATTAGAGAAAATGGACCTTTCTTAGATTGCAGGAGAAGAAGAAATAATAGTTGCCAGAAGTGTTTTATATCACATGCTTATCAAACGGTTGTTTCCTCTCCCACAGTGTAATGTTTCCTTCCCCTCAGCTTTATCGCATACAGTGGTGTGTTTTTCAGAATGGGATATCCTCTCCTGGGAGTAAAGTTGTTAAGCATGCCTTGTCATTGGTAGAAAGGAAAAAAACCCCAAAACCCAAAAAACCCCAAAACCTGGCAGTTGCCTGGGGACTTCTAGTTTCTTTGCCTCCCATTCAGTTGGGTAACCACAGTTCTCCGCCGCCAATTATTATTTTTTTAATCATGTCGAAAATCCGTAGAAAATAGAATGATAAAACTGGTCTATTCATTAATGATAGTTCTCTGCATTTGCCAGTTAAACTATTGTTTTTTTTTTTTTTTTTTGAGACAGAGTCTCGCTTTGTTGCCCAGGCTAGAGTGAGTGCCGTGGCGTCAGCCTAGCTCACAGCAACCTCAAACTCCTGGGCTCAAGCGATCCTCCTGCCTCAGCCTCCCGAGTAGCTGGGACTACAGGCATGTGCCACCATGCCCAGCTAATTTTTTCTATATATATTAGTTGGCCAATTAATTTCTTTCTATTTATAGTAGAGATGGGGTCTCGCTCTTGCTCAGGCTGGTCTCGAACTCCTGAGCTCAAACGATCCGCCCACCTCGGCCTCCCAGAGAGCTAGGATTACAGGCTTGA
>VSMD01002385.1:0-55238 GCA_008750895.1 Mirza zaza | reverse complement strand
CCCTCAGGGCACTTCCATGTGCACAGACCCGAGCAGCGCGGCAGGCGCCATATTGCCTCATTCTCCCCTCTGCTGACCCTACCTGCGTCTCCCCAGAGAGACAATATAGCCACCAGCCAGAGGCACCTCCATGGAACGGGACCTTCCCTTTTGGGACCCTACAGCTGACTAAGGGGAACTCAGACTGTGAGCTCCCTACCGGCCAGCCCTCCCAGGAGCTGCTGGCACGGTGATCCCAGGAGAACGGGGCAGACCCTGAGGCTGAGAGACATAGACCCAGCTTGGGCTACCTGTGGGTGAATTGGGACTGGCACTCCTCTCCCTGGTGGGGATATAGTTTGAACTCTGGGGCCCAGAGGTCGGACCTGCAGACCAGATCCCCTGCACCCAGGTCTCGCATTGCCAAAGGCACAGAGGGATATATGTGAATAGCCTACTGAGGTGTGTGTGTCTTCAGGGGCAGATCAGCATCCTAGAGGGCAACCCTCCCAGCCCAAGTGGCTTTCCTGCGCAGGGAATCTCCCTGCCGGCATCACAGTTAGGGGAGGCTTGGTGGTGTGCGGTCTGGCCTGCTGGCAGAGGCTCAGGAGTAGCCGCGGAGTTAGGGAGGGTGGAAAGAAGTGAGGCCAGCTCCAGACTGCAGGTCTCAGACAGCGCCACCCCACACGTAGATTTTCTGACTGAGTGGGGCCATTCCAGCCCCTCCCTGACAGCTTTTCCTGGAAGCAGAGAACAGAACTCTGACCCCTACTAACGACATTGGTGGTGCCTGAGGGCAGGCTTACCCAACCCAGCTCTGCCCAGACTCTCTCCTAGACCAGCCCTCCCTGAGGGGGAGAAAAGGACACGCCTGGAAGTCCCAGGGCCCCATCGACCACCTCAGGCACTAGAGTGCCTCTCTACAGGAATAAGAGCTGATTAACAGGATACAAAAACAACAGCGTAGCCTGTTCCTCCAAGAAAGCACCACCTACTGACAGGGAGGACATCCTGCACACCCTTTTCACGGCACCTACTGACTCATCATACAGGGAGTGGTCGAATCTCACCCACAGACACCACCTCCCGGCTCAGAAACTAAACAAGGTGAGTGAATACCCAAACGAAAACCTAAAGGAAAGAAACAACAACTGATCGACATGGGAAGAAATCAGCGAAGGAACTCAGGAAATATGAAGAACCAAACAGAAAACACACCCCCAAAGAGGAGCACCAGCCCCCTAGAAATGGACACCAACCAAAATCAGGCAACCAAAATGACAGAAGAGGAATTTTGAATGTGGATCATAAGAAAATTCAATGACATGCAAGAACAACTCAATAACCAACACAAAGAAACCACAAAAAGCCTCCAGGACTTGGGAAAAAAGTTCACTAAAATCGACACAATGAAGAAAAGTTTAACTGAACTCCTAGAAATGAAGAATCAATTCAGGGAACTACAAAATACAGTGGAAAGTCTCAAGAACAGGGTAGATCAAACAGAAGAAAGAATCTCAGAGATTGAAGATAACACCCTCCAATTAAATAAAACAGTCACAGAGATAGAGCAGAGAAATAAGAGAAAAGAGCAAAGCCTACAAGAGATGTGGGATTATGTGAAGAAACCTAATGTTAGGATCACAGGGTTGCCAGCAGGGGAAGAAGGCAACACTCAAGGGTTGGACAACCTATTTGAAGATATAATAGAGGAAAATTTCCCAGGCCTTGCTCAAAATCTCGATATACAAGTTCAAGAAGCTCAGAGGAGCCCTGGGAGATTCAATGCAAACAGGAAGACCTCATGACATGCAGTCATCAGACTGACCAAAACATCAACTCAAGAGGCCCTTCTAAGAGCTGTAAGATGAAAGAAGCTAGTAACATACAAGGGAAAGCCAATTCGAATAACACCAGACTTCTCTACTGAGACTTTACAAGCAGGAAGACACTGGGACCCCATTCTCACTCTTCTTAAACAGGACAATGCCCAGCCTAGAATCTTATTCCCTGCAAAACTAAGCCTCCTATATGAAGGAGAAATCAAGACATTCTCAGATAAGCAAAGTCTCAGAGAATTCACCAAGACAAGACCAGCCCTACAAGAGGTACTCAAAGCAGTGTTACGCACAGAACACCATAATAAAAACTCACAAATATAAAAACAACCAAAACCCAAAGATTAAAGCCCAGACACTACAATGGCTCAAGAGAGAAAACAAAGTAACAAAATTCAACCCAAATAATGAACAGTAATCTTCCCCACCTATCAGTTCTCTCAATAAACCTGAATGGCTTGAACTTCCCACTCAAGAGACATAGGCTGGCCGAATGGATGTAAAAAACACAAGCCAAATATCTGCTGCCTTCAGGAAACACACCTAACCTGCAAGGACATAGGCCTAGGCAAAGAATTTATGAAGAAGACCCCAAAGACAATCACAAAAGCAACAAAAATAAACAAATGGGACCTAATGAAATTAAAAACCTTCTGCACAGCTAAAGCAAGTGTCAAGAGAGCAAACAGAGAATCCACAGAATGGGAGAAAAATTTTGCAAGCTACACATCTGATAAAGGGCTGATAACTAGAATCTATTTAGAACTCAGGAAAATCAGCAAGAAAAAATCAAACAACCCTATCAAAAAATGGGCAAAGGACATGAATAGAAACTTCTCAAAAGAAGATAGAATAATTGCCAACAAACATATGAAAAAATGCTCAACATCTCTAATCATCAGGGAAATGCAAATCAAAACCACAATGAGATATCACTTAACTCCAGTGACAATGGCCTTTATCAAAAAGTCCCCAAACAACAAATGCTGGGGTGGATGCGGAGAGAGAGGAACATTCTTACACTGCTAGTGAGACTGCAAACTAGTTCAACCTCTGTGGAAAGCAATATGAAAATACCTCAAAGCAAAACAAGTAGATCTACCATTTGATCCAGCAATTCCACTACTGGGCATCTACCCAAAAGATCAAAAGTCACTTTATGAAAAAGACACCTGCACTCGAATGTTTATAGCAGCACAATTCACAATTTCAAAGCTATAGAAACAACCCAAGTGCCCATCAATTCATGAGTGGATTAATAAAATGTGGTATATGTATACCATGGAGTACTACTCAGCTTTAATAAACAACGGTGATATAGCACCTCTTGTATATTCCTGGATACAGCTGGAACCCATTCTACTAAGTGAAGTATCTGAAGAATGGAAAAACTAGCATCACATGTACTCACCAGCAAATTGGTATTAACGGATCAACACCTAAGTGGACATATAGGAGTAACATTTATTGGGTGTCGGGAGGGTGGGAGGGGGGAGGAAGGGATGGGTATATACAACCACAACGAGTAAGAAGTGCAATGTTTGGGGGATGGACATGCTCTTACTCGAGGGGGGAGGGAGGGCATGGGCAATATAAGTAACCTTAACACTTGTACCCCCATAATATGCTAAAATAAAATTAAAATTAAAAAAAATAAAAATAAAGAAGTAATCAAGTTACAACAAAATCTTTAGGATGGGGCTTAACCTTCCCTTTGTGTGTGGGTCTGTGTCCTAATCTCTTCTTAAGCATGATAAGAAGAGGTTAGGACACAGACACAAAGTGAAGACCATGTGAAGACACAAGAAAGTGACCATCTACAAGCCAAGGAGAGAGACCTCAGAAGAAATCAGCACTGCCGACAACTTATCTCAACCTTTTAGCCTTCAGAATTGTGAGATAATAAATTTCTTTTGTTTTTTTTTCAAAAAAAGGATTAATTACATTCATAGATTTACATACTATTTACATTCATGTATATATTTTTTCTTTTTTTTGTTTTTCTATAGTTTTTTTTTTTATTTCGGCATATTATGAGGGTAGAGATTTAAGGTTTCAATAAATGCCCTTTCCCCCACACCCCCCACAAGTCTGAGTCTCCAGCATGAGCATCCCCCAGATGGTGCACATCTCACTCTTTATGTATGTATATACCCATCCCCTCCCCCCTCCCACCTGCCATATACCCTATTACTGTAGTACCTATGTGTCCACTTAGGTGCTATTAGTTAATACCAATTTGTTGGTGAGTATATGTGGTGCTTGTTTTTCCATTCTTGGGATACTTCACTTAGGAGTATGGGTTCCAGCTCTAACCAGGAAAATATAAGATGTGCTATATCACCGTTGTTTCTTAGAGCCGAATAGTACTCCATGGTATACATATACCACATTTTATTAATCCATTCTTGGATTGATGGGCACTTGGGCTGTTTCCACAGCCTTGCAATTATGAATTGTGCTGCTATAAACATTCAAGTGCAGGTGTCTTTTTTGTAGAGTGTCATTGGATCTGTTGGATAGATGCCCAGTAATGGGATTGCTGGATCAAATGGTAGATTCACTTGTATCGCTTTAAGGTATCTCCATATTGCTTTCCACAGAGGTTGAACTAGTTTGCAGTCCCACCAGCAGTGTAGGAGTGTTCNTCTTTTTTGTAGAGTGTCATTGGATCTGTTGGATAGATGCCCAGTAATGGGATTGCTGGATCAAATGGTAGATTCACTTGTATCGCTTTAAGGTATCTCCATATTGCTTTCCACAGAGGTTGAACTAGTTTGCAGTCCCACCAGCAGTGTAGGAGTGTTCCTCTCTCTCTGCATCAACGCCAGCATTTATTGTTTGGGGACTTTTTGATAAAGGCCATTGTCACTGGAGTTAAGTGATATCTCATTGTGGTTTTGATTTGCATTTCCCTGATGATTAGAGATGTTGAGCATTTTTTCATATGTTTGTTGGCCATTATTCTGTCTTCTTTAGAAAAGTTTCTGTTCAAGTCCTTTGCCCACTTTTCAATAGGGCTATTTGATTTTTTTCTTGCTGATTTTCATGAGTTCTAAGTATATTCTAGTTATCAGCCCCTTACCAGATGTGTAGGATGCAAAAATTTTCTCCCATTCTGTAGGTTGTCTGTTTGCTCTTGTGACTGTTTCTTTGGCTGTGCAGAAGTTTTTTAGTGTGATGATGTCCCATTTATTTATTTTTGTTGCTGCTGTGATTGCCTTTGGGGACTTCTTCATAAACTCTTTGCCTAGGCCGATGTCTAGGAGAGTGTTTCCAATATTTTCCTCTAGAATTCTAATAATTTCATACCTTAGGTTTAAATCTGTTATCCAGCGTGAGTTGATTTTTGTGAGAGGTGAAAGGTGTGGGTTCTGCTTTAGCCTTATACAGGTGGCTATCCAGTTTTCCCAGTACCATTTATTGAAAATGGATTCTTTTCCCCAGCGCATGTTTTTGTCTGCTTTGTCAAAGATTAGATGGCTATATGAGGATGGTTTTATATCAGGATTCTCAGATCTGTTCCACTGGTCAACATTCCTATTTTTGTGCCAATACCAGATTTATTTAATTACCACAGCTTCGTAGTATAGTTTGATATCTGGCATATTAATACCTCCCATTTGTTTTTGTTGCCTAGAATTAGTTTTGATATTCGGGGTCTTCTTTGGTTCCATACAAAGCATAAAATTATTTTTTCTATATCTGTGAGGAATGCTGATGGGATTTTAATAGGTATTGCATTGAATCTGTAGATCAGTTTGAGTAGTATAAACATTTTAATGATGTTGAGTCTGCCGATCCACGAGCATGGAATGGATTTCCATCTGTTTACATCCTCTGCTATTTCCTTCCTCAGTGTTTCGTAGTTCTCCCTGTAGAGGTCTTTTACCTCCTTGGTTAAGTATATTCCTAGGTACTTTATTTTCTTTGTTGCTATTGTGAAAGGAATTGAGCCTTTGATTTGGTTCTCAATTTGATTGTTGTTGGCGTATATGAATGCCTCTGATTTCTGTGTATTGATTTTGTATCCTGAGACTTTACTAAATTCATTTATCAGTTCCAGGAGTTTCTTGGTTGAATCTTTGGGGTTTTCTAAATATAATATCATATCATCAGCAAAGAGTGAAAGTTTCATCTCTTCCTCCCCAATTTGGATACCTTTAATTCCACTTTCCTGTCTGATTGCTGTAGCCAGGACTTCCAGCACTATGTTGAATAGAAGTGGAGATAATGGGCAGCCTTTTCTGGTTCCAGTTCTAAGTGGGAATGCTTTCAATTTTTCCCCATTCAGTATGATGTTGGCTATGGGTCTGTCATATATGGCTTGTATCATTTTTAGGTATCTTCCTTCTATGCCTATTTTATTAAGTGTTCGTATCATGAAAGGGTGTTGAATTTTGTCAAAAGCTTTTTCTGCATCTATTTAAAGAGTCATGTGGTCTTTGTTTTTACTTCTGTTTATGTGGTGAATTGCATTTATAGATTTACATATGTTGAACCATCCCTGCATCCCTGGGATGAAGCCCACTTGGTCGTGATGGATTATTTTTTTGATAAGCGTCTGGATTCGGTTAGCTAAGATTTTGTTGAAAATTTTTGCATCTATATTCATTGGGGATATTGGTCTGTAGTTTTCTTTCTTTGTTGCATCCTTTCCTGGTTTTGGTATTAGAGTAATATTCGCTTCATAAAAGGTGTCGGGGTGGTTTCCGTTCTCCTCGATGTTGTGGAATAGTTTCTGCAAGATAGGTACTAGTTCTTCTTTGTAAGTGTGGTACAATTCGAGTGTGAAACCATCTGGACCGGGACTTTTCTTTTTAGGGAGATTTTTAATTGCTGTTTCTATTTCAGCTCTTGAGATTGGTCTGTTCAGGAAATCTATTTCTTGCTGGTTGAGCCTAGGGAGGCTGTATGTTTCTAGAAATGTGTCCATTTCCTCCACATTTTCCAGTTTGTGTGCATAAAGATTTTTGTAGTACTCATAAATTATATCTTGTATCTCTTTGGGATCAGTTGTGATATCTCCTTTTTTGTTCCTGATGGAGCTTATTAGAGATTTCTCTTTTCTGCTTTTCATTAGCTTAGCCATTGGCATGTCAATTTTGTTTATTTTTTCAAAGAACCAACTTTTTGTTTTATTAATCTCATAAATAGCTTCCCTGTATTCAATTTCATTTAGTTCTAATTTGATCTTGTTGATTTCACTTCTTCTGCTGGGTTTGGGGCTGGTCTGTTCTTCTTTTTCCAGCTCTTTGAGTCATTTCATTAGATTGTCTATTTGTGATCTTTTTGACTTTTGGTTATAGGCATTTAAGGAGATAAACTTTCCTCTCAGAACTGCTTTAGCTGTGTCCCAGAGGAGTGGATAACTTGTCTCTCCATTGTCATTTTCTTCATAGAATTTTTTAATTTCCATCTTGATTTCTTCATTTATGAAGTAATCATTTAGTAGGGGGTTGTTTAATTTTCACGTTTTTGTGTAGAAATGTGAGTTTCTGTTACGGTTGAGTTCTACTTTTATTCCACTGTGATCTGAGAAGATACATGGTATGATTTCTATTTTTTTAAATTTCTTGAGGTTTACTTTGTGTCCTAGGATATGGTCAATCTTAGAGAATGTCCTGCGTGCTGATGAGAAGAACGTATATTCAGTGGATTTTGGGTAGAATGTTCTGTAAATGTCAGTCAGATCCAATTGTTCTAGAGTTTTGTTTAAGTCTATTATTTCTTTGTTAATTTTCTGTTTGGAGGATCTGTCTTGTGCCGTCAGTGGGGTGTTGAAATCTCCGGTGATTATGGAGTTGCTATTAATCCATTTGCTTAGCTCCAGTAAGGTTTGCTTTATAAATCTGGGTGCACCTAAGTTGGGTGCATATATATTTAAAATTGTTATCTCTTCTTGTTGAACTGTGCCCTTCACCATTATATAATGACCCTCTTTGTCTTTCACTACTTTTGTTGGTTTGAAAACTAAATCGTCTGAAATTAGAACTGCCACACCAGCCTTCTTTTGGCTCCCACCTGCTTGGAATACTGATCTCCACCCTTTTACTTTTAGTCTATACACATCCTTGCAGGTTAGATGTGTTTCCTGAAGATAGCATATACTTGGCCTGTATTTTCTTATCCATTCAGCCAGCCTATGTCTCTTGAGTGGAGGGTTGAAGCCATTCACATTTATTGAGAGAACTGATAGGTAAGGTAGATTACTGTTCATTTTGTTGGGTTGGATGTTGTTGGTTTGATTTCTCTCTTGAGCCATTGTAGTGTCTGGGCTTTAATCTTTGGGTTTTGGTTGTTTTTATATTTGTGAGTTTTTATTATGGTGTTCTGTGCGTAACACTGCTTTGAGTACCTCTTGTAGGGCTGGTCTTGTCTTGGTGAATTCTCTGAGACTTTGCTTATCTGAGAATGTCTTGATTTCTCCTTCATATAGGAGGCTTAGTTTTGCAGGGAATAAGATTCTAGGCTGGGCATTGTTCTGTTTAAGAAGAGTGAGAATGGGGTCCCAGTGTCTTCCTGCTTGTAAAGTCTCAGTAGAGAAGTCTGGTGTTATTCGAATTGGCTTTCCCTTGTATGTTACTAGCTTCTTTCATCTTACAGCTCTTAGAAGGGCCTCTTGAGTTGATGTTTTGGTCAGTCTGATGACTGCATGTCATGAGGTCTTCCTGTTTGCATTGAATCTCCCAGGGCTCCTCTGAGCTTCTTGAACTTGTATATCGAGATTTTGAGCAAGGCCTGGGAAATTTTCCTCTATTATATCTTCAAATAGGTTGTCCAACCCTTGAGTGTTGCCTTCTTCCCCTGCTGGCAACCCTGTGATCCTAACATTAGGTTTCTTCACATAATCCCACATCTCTTGTAGGCTTTGCTCTTTTCTCTTATTTCTCTGCTCTATC
Organism: Mirza zaza; assembly: GCA_008750895.1. NCBI lineage: Eukaryota > Metazoa > Chordata > Mammalia > Primates > Cheirogaleidae > Mirza > Mirza zaza. The sequence goes on along the minus strand of VSMD01002385.1, from coordinate 46,519 downwards.
TCTGTGACTGTTTTATTTAATTGGAGGGTGTTATCTTCAATCTCTGAGATTCTTTCTTCTGTTTGATCTACCCTGTTCTTGAGACTTTCCACTGTATTTTGTAGTTCCCTGAATTGATTCTTCATTTCTAGGAGTTCAGTTAAACTTTTCTTCATTGTGTCGATTTTAGTGNGAAATTCCTCTTCTGTCATTTTGGTTGCCTGATTTTGGTTGGTGTCCATTTCTAGGGGGCTGGTGCTCCTCTTTGGGGGTGTGTTTTCTGTTTGGTTCTTCATATTTCCTGAGTTCCTTCGCTGATTTCTTCCCATGTCAATCAGCTGTTGTTTCTTTTTCTTTAGGTTTTTGTTTGGGTATTCGCATGCCTTGTTTAGTTTCTGAGCTGGTAGGTGGTGTCTGTGGATGTGATTCGACCACTCCCTGTATAATGAGTCAGTAGGTGCCGTGAAAAGGCTGTGCAGGATGTCCTCCCTGTCAGTAGATGGCGCTTGCTTGGAGGAACAGGCTATGCTGTTGTTTTCGTGTCCTATTATCAGCTCTTGTTCCTGTAGAGAGGCACTCTAGTGCCTCAGGTGGTCGGTAGGGCCCTGGGACTTCCAGGTATGTCCTTTTCTCCCCCTCAGTGAAGGCTGGTCTAGGAGAGAGTCTGAGCAGAGCTGGGTTGGATAAGCCTGCCCTCAGGCACCACCAATGTCTAGCAGGGGTCAGAGTTCTGTTCTTTGCTTCCAGGAAAAGCTGTCAGGGAGGGGCTGGAATGGCCCTGCTCAATCAGAATATCTGTGTGTGGGGGTGGGGCTGTCTGAGACCTGCAGTCTGGAGCAGGCCTCACTTCTTTCCACCATCCCCAACTCCTCAGCCACTCTTGGGCCTCTCCCAGCAGCCCAGACCACACGCCGCCAGGCCTCCCCAGACTGTGATGCCAGAGGGGAGGTTCCCTGCGCAGGAACACCACCTGGGCTGGGCGTACAGCCTCCTTTTGGGAGGAGGGTTGCCCTCCAGGACACTGATCTGCCCCTCAAGGCACACACACCTCAGTAGGCTGTTCAGGTATACCCCTTCTGTGCCCCAGGCAATGCGAGACCTGGGTGCACGGGATCTGGTCTGCAGGTCTGACCTCTGGGTCCCAGAGTTCAAACTATATCCCCACCAGGGAGAGCGGTGCCAGTCCCAATTCAACCACAGGGAGCCCACGCTGGGTCTGTGTCTCTCAGCCTCAGGGTCTGCCCCGTTCTCCTGGGATCACCATGCCAGCAGCACCTGGGAGGGCTGGCGGGTAGAGAGCTCACAGTCTGAGTTCCCCTTAGTCAGCTGTAGGGCCCTAAAAGGGAAGGTCCCGTTCCCTGTAGGTGCCTCTGGCTGGTGGCTATATTGTGTCTCTGTCTCTCTGGGCAGCCGCGGGTAGGGTTGGGGGAGGGGAGGAGGAGGCAATATGGCGCCTGCCACGCGGCTCGGGTCTGTGCACACGGAGGTGCCCCGAGGGATTTGGGAGCCTGGTGCCCCGTCTGCTACAGGCTTACTGCTCACTGGTGGCTGCCGTCTCTGTGCTGGTGTCTGAAGGTCTCTCCACCCACTGGGGAGCCCACCAGCAGTCCCAGATGCAGGGGAGGGTAAAGGTGACTGATCCACCTACCCTTCCCGCTGGTCTCCGGGCTGCTCCAGCGGTCTCTGCTTCCAGTTCTCCTCTGCAACCTCCTCCCGTGGAGTCTCCTGTGGTCTCAGGTACCCCTCCTTCAGGCCCTCGTCCACTGTATGCTCGTCTTCTTGCTTCTTTCTTCTAATTTCTACTAGAATCTGTCTTTTCTGCAGAGACACTCTGTCTGGCGGTGTTTCTCGTCCGCCATCTTGATCCTCCGTGCTCTGTGTTTTTTCTGTCCTTGGCCTTTAATAAGATTGCTTCTAAGTGTTTTGCCATTAGGTGTCATGTTTGAAGTTGGTTTAAGAAAGATATTCTTTATCATACAAAGGGAGTATACTTTTCTCTGTCTTTTTCTCTTCTGTTTTTCATGATTTGTTACAAATTTTATCAAATGTCTTAACAGTACTTACTGAGATGTGCACATAGTTTTTCCTTTGACTTACTGATAAGTTCTACTGAATAAGTTAACAATGTCCTTTCAGTAACCGTCTTTTGACTGGATTGATTAGACATAGTGGCAGAGTCATGGGAGGACACAGGCCTTCTGAGCATCTTTCCTCAGCAGGTAGCACCCTGCAGGCCCATTCTTGCTGTCTACTTCTACCCCCTTCTGCAGTCCCTGCTGTCTTTGCAGCCCCCCGCAGGCTGGGGAGGTCATTCTAGTCTCTTACCACTCAAAGTGTGGTCCATAGCCCGGCAGCTGCAGCATCGCCAGGGAGCTTATTAAAAAGGCAGAATCTCAGACCCCACCCTAGACCTGCAGAGTCAGGATCTGACATTTAAGGAGCAGGAGACTTGTGTGCACGTTAGAGACTTAGAAAAACTGTTTTCATGCAGTGGTACCATGACTTATCTTAATTTCTCTTCTGCCAACAGGTTAGCCCTCTAGTCTTGCCAAGCAGCTATGAAAAGTTCTAGGTTGTTCACTTGTGTGTGTACGTGTGTGTGGGTGTGTGCAAGAGAGAGGGAGAGAGACAGACATAGGCAGAGGCAGCAGAGAGACAAGAGCAGTCCTGGGTTAGTACACACATTCACAAGCCTTTTCAGGCTCCCTGGGCAATTATCCTGAGTGTGTGAGCCAAGCTCTCAGTGTCCAGGGCTCAGAGAAGTGAGCGCCCCCCGAGCTAGTGTGGGGAGGAGAGCAGAGAGGGAGAAAGAGGAGGCAATAGTTTTTCCTAGAAAGGCTCACCTGGTGATTTGCTTTAACCAACTGCAGATGGTGATTCCTAAAGTGCCTGAATCATTGGGAAGGGGCTGCTGGCTGGTTAATTGTCTCCAGACCTGATGATTAACAGCTGCTGGAGGCAGTATTTCCTCTAGTTTTCTTGGGGTGCTGAGCTGGTTAAAAAGAATTAGGCTCACGAAGACCCTGTGTGTTTCTTCTTTGGAAAGTGTCCTAGTCTCTGCATTTGTTTCCTCATTCACAAAACAGAGACAGACATCCCCACCTCTAACCCAGGCTTCGAGCAGGGATTGGGGAGAGTGTGGACAAATTAGAACGTACAGCAGGAACTTCACTGTGAGCCCCATAACGGTGCCGAATCAAAGATGTCCTTAACATGAATCGCAGGCACAGGATGGTGTCACCATCATCTGACACAGAATCAATTTCCCATGTTTCTCCAGGGAACTGGCAGGGAAAATGAAACCGGCAGAGCAGAGAGCTCTTCCCAACTGACACTCTAGGCTCATATGAGAAAGAGCCTTGATGCAGAACATCTTTTTAACTCTGGAATATAGATTGGGTCGACTTCAAAGAAACTTGCATATCAAAAGCATTTTGAAATTAAGTTTTACAAGTGAGACCAGAAGCCATCATTTAAGACAGTGTTAGAGAGAGTGACCTAGCGGTGCAGCTCCGATAGTACCAGGAAGGCAAAGATCAAAGAGTGTGATTAATCAGCTGCTTCGCAGACAGGAGAGGAATGCAGGCATAGGAAGAAAGTGCCTGCTGAAGAGTCACACTCTCTCAGACCTGGGAAAGAATCTTGGAAGAAGTAGATGAGGGAGAGAAGAACATTTGTTGATCCTCTGCCAGTGGCCAGGCACTGTGCTAAGGAGCCATGCTTCCCCACCTCTGTGATGCTCATGAATTAATTAAGACAGAGCTGGGATTCAAGTTCAGATCTATCAGGCTCTGGAGGTCACACTCAGACACACCAGGATGCCTTATACTCTCCCATAAAGCAGTGCTCCTCAACTGTAATGTGCCTGTCAATCATGGAGGATCTTGTTTAAATGTAGATTCTGATTCAGAACAATTGGGGTGGGGCTTAAGATTCTGTATTGTTTTTTTAAGAAATAGGGTCTTGCTCTGTCACTCAGGCTGGAGTGCAGTGACGGAATCATAGCTCACTGCATCCTTGAACGCCTTGGCCTAAGCCATCCTCCTGCCTCAGCCTTCTGAGCATCTGGGATTACATGCATGAGCCACCACGCTCAGTGAGACTTTGCATTTCTAACATGTTCCCTGGTGATGCTGATGCTGCTGGTTCATGGACCACGGTTACAAAGTAAAGTCCTTACAGACAGTCTATTCCAGGGATCATAGCCTTGAACATGCACTAGCTTTACCCGGGCGTGCCCAGGCCCAGATACTTTTTAAAAGTTCTCTAGTTGATTGCAATGTAACATCAGGATTGAAAATCAGGGATCTGAGCCACTGTTCTCAAAGTGTGGGATGGAGATGGTGTGTAGGTGGGGGTAGGGTATGATTTGTAACAGACTCATCTTTGGAGTTTTTTCAAGTTGTGGGGTTACGTCTGTCTCTCTACAGATATGTATTGTTTCCATACTATACGTGCTACCCTGTTCCTGAACTCATGCCCTTCTGCCTACTTCCTCTACATTTCATAAATAAAAACCAGCTAGCTCTGAAAGAATCAGATATAATTCAAGAAGCCAGTAAGAACATTTAAAAAAAATTGCAATTAGTGTCCTCAGAGAAATCAAGAGGTTATTGTATCCATAAAACAAGAGTGTCCTACTGTACAAAAAGTTGTTTGAGAATAAGAAACAGAGCTAGAAATTCAAAGCATGATTGGTGAGATTAAAAATTCAGGGGCATAAGCTGAATAATGTAGTGGACAAGACTGAAAACCAAGTTGGCAATTTGGAAAAGAAATCTCCAGAATACAGAGCAAAAGTACAAAGAGGGAAAATATCAGAGGAAAGTCAAGAGAAATAGAAAATAGATCAGAAGGCTCAATATCTATTTAATAAGAGTTTTAATAAGAAGTGAACATTAAACAGATTAAAAGAAATATTTCCTGAACTGAAGAAAGCAGGAGTTTTCAGATTGACACAGTCCACAGAATGTCAAGGATTTGCAAACTGAAGACACTGTGGTGAAATGACAGAACTCTAAGGATAAGGACAAAAAGCATGAGCACTTACAGAGCAGGGAAAAACAGGTATCTTGAAAAGTAACAACATTCAGACCGACATAATGTTTCTTTTCATCAGCTATACTGGATGCTAGAAGCCCATGGTGTGATGTCCTCAAAGTTCTAAGGAAAAATGATCTTAAGCATAGACTATAGAATTTTATACCCGGTCAAAATGCTAACAAGAAGGAGACACTCAAAAAGCCATTTTCAGGTATGCAAAAATTACATTACTGTATTCATTTTCTGTGGATGCTGTAACATATAACCACAAACTTGGTGATGGAAAACAACAGAAATTTACTCCCTCACTGTTCTGAAGGACAAGAGTCTGATGTCAGCATCACTGGGCCAAAATCCAGACATTGGCAGGCCATGTTCCTCTGGGCACTCTGGGGAGACCCCTTCCTTGCCTCTTCCAGCTTTTGCTAGCTATTGGTATTCCTTGGTTTGTGGCCACTCCACTCCAATCTTTAAGGCTGGCATCTTCAAATCTCTCCCTGATCTGTCTTCAAATTGCCTTCTCCCCTAGGTCTGTGTGAGAAATCTCCATCTTCCTTTCTCTTAGAAAGACATTTATGATTGCATTTAAGCCCCTCTTGAATGTTGAAAGATAATCTCCCCATCTCAAAATGCTTAATCCCATCTGCAAAAAAACCCCCTTTTTGCCATATAAATTAACATACACAGGTTCCAGGGATTAGAATGTGAGTATCTTTGGGGAGGCCATTTTCCAGCCTACTAGAGTTACCATTCATACACCCTAAATGAAAATAGATTTTGAGAATGTACTTTAACAAAAAGTAAAAAGGAATTTTAAAAGAGGATGACATGGAAGACCAAAAAAAAAAAAAAAAATGTACAGCTGGAATTGACCCAGAAGAAGTGAAAATAGCTGAAAGGAAATGATAAAAGCTCTCATGTATTAGTTACAGTTCTCCAGAGAAACAGAACCAATAGAGGAAAGAGAGACAGATAAAAGGAGATTTATTATGGGAATTGGCTCATGTGGTTATGGAGGCTGAGAAGTCCCATGAAATGCCATCTGCAGGCTGAAAAACCTGGTGGAATACCTCAGTCTGAGTCTGAAAGCTGAGAATCAGGGCAGCCGATAGTGTAATGCCCAGTCTGATGCCATGAGGTCAAACGGATGCTGCTGGTGTAAATCCAAATTCCCAAGGCCTGAGAACTGGGGCTTGATGTCCCCAGGCAGGAGAAGATGCCAGTTCCAGCTCAAGAAGAGGGAGCAAGGTCACCCTTCCTCTGGTTTTTTCTTCCATTTGGTCCCTCAATGGATTAGATGATGCCTGTCCACATTGATGGGGTGACCTTTACTCAGTCTACTGGTTCAAATGCTAATCTCTTCTAGAAACATCCTCACGACACACCCAGAAATAATGTTTTACCAGCCACCTGGGCTTCCCTTACCCCACCCAAACTGACACATAAAATTAACCACCACACTCCAGTAGACTCTAGAAGAGCCTCCTTAGAGTGTCAAAGATATCATGCCAGTGAATTCCATTTTCTTCCTCCCTCTAGGTCCGATCATATTATTGGGATCTTCAGTGAAAAACGTTCGTTAGTCACAATGCTATTTGTCAGTTTTTAGCCTTTAGAATTACCTTATGCACTAAATACAGAACACTTACTTATAGCTACAGAGCAGGGTACAAATGTTATAAACCTTGAAAGTGTACAGAATGCTATTATACAATGGGGAGTTCGTGTGAGAAAGGGAGGTATAAGAAAAGAGAAGTTCACAGATTCCCTCAGCTTTCAGAGTGGGCAGTTACTGCATGCTGTGTGAAGTGGAGAAGTCCCAGCAGATTTTTAGTCAGATTATTGAAAGTCATAGGAGTAACCACTAGAAGGACTAGAAAAAGCAACGTAACTAGTGAAACTGGGAGGCGGAAGTGGTGTGAGGAGCTGAATCCCTCATCCTCCACGCTGGAACTTCAGTGGAGACTATCTACAGATAGCCAAACAATCAAGGTATAATATTTTATTTTTTAAAAAATTCTATTATATAAATTTCTATTATAATAGAAACTACCACAAGAAATAAAACCAGAAACTTTCAGCAGAGGTTTCCTGGGCAGAGTGGTAATGGGCAGAGTGGGAAGACGATTGGGGGGTGAAGATTGTACTTTTTGCTTTAGATCCTCCTGTGCTATTTGAATATTTTAACCATTTAATTAAAAACAAGTTTAACAATACAGGTAAATATGGCACTTTAACACATGAAGCAAGTTGCCTGAGAGGCTCCCAAGTCTCCTGCCCTATGACCTGTGCCAGGACCCTTCTTTAAGGGCACAGATGATGACGTGCAGAGGCGAGAGTTGAGGGAGTGAGCAGGTGGGTTTCTGTCCCCTGGGGAAGGGAGAAGCAGGAGGCTCAGCCTGGAGAAGAGAAGCCCCCCGGGACTAAGAGCCTTATCCAACACTGGGGGCCACTGTGAGGCCAGAGGGCACAGATTTGCTTTTTGAGACACCAAAGGTTAGAATTAGGAGCAGGTGGTGGGACCTTTGGAAAGACTTCAGTTCATTGTAAAGAGCACAGTGACAGAATGGATGGCCTCGGGAGGTAGTGAGTTCCCCGTCACTGGAAGTGTTCTAGACCAGTATTTGGGGAGAGTGCATAGAGAGGCAGTGCCAAAAGACAGAAAGAACATGAAATTGGGAATCAGATAACTGTGGGTTCTGATCCTTGTCAATGCCTTTTAGTGACATTGTGACATTGAACAAGACAAATGCATTAGCATCTCGGAGTCCCAGTTTCCCTCATTAAAAACAGGATTAATAACTGCTTGCTTATAACATTGTTACAGAGGCTTAATTGAATACTCCATGGAAAAATTGGCCAATAAAGTGCCTGGCATTTAGCAAGAGTTGAATAGATGACAGATGTCATTATGGAGAAGCTTGGATGGGGTGAAGGACGATAGGCCAGCTCACCAGGAGCCCCCTCCACCCTGTGCTGGTGGAAGCAGGGGTGGGGCCCGGGCACCGACCTCTGAGGCCCTGTCTGAAAGCCGGGGACTCTGGGCACTGAGCCTCCCTTCCATTCCTACTGTGGGATCACAGGCCAGAACTAGGCTGGCCTCTTTTCTGCCAACTGGAGCCTGAGGAGGCAGGAGACCGAGGAAGTTCTGGATCATACCTTGAATCAGAAGAAGGGGCCCATCTGCTGGAAAGATGATAACACCGGCTGGAGCACCTCTTCAACGGAGCGTTGGGAGGCTTGGAAAATCACTGTGACTTCTGACCTTTTCCCTGTGACTTCTGACCTTTGAAGCCTCTGAGCAATAGCTGCCCCACAAACAGGAAGCCAGGCTAGGGCTCTGTTTCCCCCCAATCTCCAAGACAGATTTCCATGGCAGCCTGCTCTGATCCAGCCTCTGCCCCCGCAGGCAGGGCGGAGGGGACCCAGGGTGAGATGGCGCATTCTCAGCCACAAGCGTAATGGCAGGGCCTTGATGGATTCTCCAGCCCAGACACTGGGGTGGGTGCTATGCTCTCCGAGGGCCATGACCAGGAGCCATTTATAAACGCACCTTCTGCAGAATCACCCCCCTGTCCCTGCAAGGACATGACCTGCCACGGAGCAGGTTTAATAAACAAACTGAGAGGGTGATGAGCACAGTTGGCGGGGTTGTGCATCCGCAATTCAGACCCTTTTTATTAGCAACAAAATACCACGAGGGGCCCAAAGAATGTTGTTGCAAAAATGATGGGGCCCTGGAAGTGGCTGGTAGAAGTTGGAGTTGATAACTAAAGGGGTGAGGCCTCAGAGAAAGGGGGTATGTGCTAGCCACAAGCAGAGCCCCAGAGCCATTACTGGGGGAGGAGATAAAAGGGAGGGAAATTGCTTGAGGGAAGCTTGCCCTCGACCTCTGCAGCCAGAACCGGGGGCACATCTCGCTTCCAGGCTGAGCACCTGGGAGGGGAGGTTCTCCCTGCGACCAGACCTAGCAGCCAGACCAATCAAGTGATGGTGGACTTCCAGATGCAAGGGACTCATCTCAGATGCACTTTACAATTTTTAAAAATCATATTTTGAGATTTTAAGATATTGTTCACTTGGCACACAATGGTGCTCTGCCTGGAAGTGAGAGCAATGTGCGGACTCAGACGTATTCCTGCACGGCTAACAAGAAGGAAAACTGCTTCTCTTTCTTTCTTTTCTTTTTTTTTTTTTGAGACAGAGTTTCACTTTGTGCCCAGGCTAGAGTGAGTGCCGTGGCGTCAGCCTAGCTCACAGCAACCTCAAACTCCTGGGCTCAAGCAATCTTACTGCCTCAGCCTCCCAAGCAGCTGGGACTACAGGCATGAGCCACCATGCCGGGCTAATTTTTTATATATATATTTTTAGTGGGCCAATTAATTTCTTTCTATTTTTAGTAGAGATGGGGTCTCGCTCAGGCTGGTTTCGAACTCCTGACCTGGAGCGATCCACCCGCCTCGGCCTCCCAGAGTGCTAGGATTACAGGCATGAGCCACCATGCCCGGCCTCTTTCTTTCTTTTCTTTAATTGCTACTTGGAGTACATAGTTAGGGAAGATGGGTGCCAGATTTTCTCACCCAGTGTTTGAACATTGTTGCTTAAGTGCATATGACTCCAATCATAACTTTTGTTAAGAAATATGCAAGGTGCTGATGTGCTCAGTCCTCTGTCCTACCAAACCTCAGTCCTGGCTGAGCCCTGGTTATGATGCCTCACATGAATCTGCACCAGTGGAGACCTGCTAACCGCTGTATCAAATGATCCTAAGTCTCAGGGGTTTAGTTCGGAGCAAGCTGCTTCCTCAGAACAGTCCAGTGCGGGTTGGGGATGAGGGTGCTCCATGCACATCCACTCAGGTCTCAGCCTCCATCCCCTGCGTGGCTTCCCCACCTTCCAGGGCCTCGGGTCTTCCCCTGGATTTTCTGCATTAGTCTGGCAGGCAAAGGAACAGCTACTATGACAGGTGGCATGGGTGGTTTCAGGGGCTGGGCTGGAAATGGAGTGTGTTATGCCTGCCCAGAATCCAGTGGTGAGAACTAGTCACGTGGCCACAAGGTAAAAGGGGCTGGGAAATATATTTGTTGGGCTGCCTGTGTCCCCCTCCAATTTATGTGTTGAAGCCCTAAGCCCCAGTACGTCAGAGTGTGGTTGCATTTGGAGATGTGGCCTTTCAATAGGTGACTAAGTTAAACGGAGGCTCTAATCTGATTGGTGTCCTTCGAGGAGAGGAAATTTGGAACGCAGCCTCTGAGGACTTGCCTGCACACAGAGGAAAGGCCATGGGGGGCGCGGCGAGAAGCTGGCCACCTGTAAGCCAAGGAGGGAGGTCTCGGAACCAAACCTGCTGACGCCTTGACCTTGGAATTTCAACCTCCAGAACTGCGAGAAAATAAATTTCTATTGCTTGAGGGACTGAGTCTGTGGTGTGTTGTTGTGGCAGCCGCAGCAGGACAGGAGCGTGAACAGTCTGCCACAGCCCGTGGTTGGTGCCCCTGCCCAGAGAGTGAGCAAAGTCCCCTCTGGTCACTGCATCTAGCCCAAAATTAGGTGTGCTGGGTTAGTCAAAGGCCTTTAAATCCAGTCTCCTGATTTCTTCGGCAACATGATTCTCTCAAAAACTTAGGAAGCTTCTAATCTATTTGTTTCTAGTCAATTCCATGTGCCTCAGCTTTACCGAGATTTTTTTTTCGGAGTCATAATTCTCAACACTCCCTTATTTTTGTTTGCTTCCTCGTGCGGTTCTTTCTCGACTTAACAGTGGCTGCCTTGAGACTATGAGGTCTGGGTGGAAAGAAAGTATACTCCATGAGTCGATTTTTGCCCCAGAGCTGATTCACTGTTTAGCTGAGAGGAAAGATTGCTCAAATCTTTTAAATTTCAGACATTGAATGGTGTCTGAGAAAGCATCTTTCACTGTATTATACACAGGAGATTGTCTGTTACAACAGTTAGCAGATTCCCACTAATCCAGACATCAATTTTATCTGGGGGCGTGGAGAGAATCCAAAGGGAAAAGAGTTTTTTAGAAGAGGTCACTTTTTCCCATCATTGCAGGTCCTGAATTTCTGATCTTCTCTCTTCTGTCTCATTCCTTCTTGCAAACCAGCCAGTTCTTTTCTGAGCTCATGTTTTTCTTGTAATATCTTGCCAAATGCAGCTAGCAACTTTCGTACTTGATTCCATCCTCCTCCCCTGGAGCATGTGTCTTTGACTTCCAGGCTAGCATAGGCAACAGTTTGTACCAAATGTTTTGTCTGAGCATAGCATGGATCTCCAGTGACCTCACCTGCCACATCTCTTTCCTCTTTGTGAGGCCTTCATATTTCAGTCTTTGTCATGGAAGTGCCCTGCTCCAAGAAACAAATTCTTGCATTAGTCAAAGAATGCTCACTGCTGAAACAAACAGCTGCCAAATCTCGGTAAACATAACAATGGATGCAGAATAAAAGTTTGTTCTTCCTCCCGTCATAGTCCGATGTTGATTGACTCAGGGGTGGAGGTGGGAGAAGCAAGAGCTCTGCTCCACCTTGTCACTCAGGGACCCTGGCTCCTTCCATTGTGTGGCTCAGGTATCTGTGGGCACTGGAGCTCATTGCTGGATTTGGGTATCTGGTTGGCAGGTGAGGGAAGAGAGATCATGAAGAAGTTCGTGGGAAGTTTTTAGGAGAAGTTTACAAAGGCAAGAGCTATTCACATGGCCCCACTAGAAGCAAGAGCTCTTAGAGATCCAGTCTATTAGAAGCCCCAGAAGAAAAGGGCACACAGATATCGGTAAGCAGGAGTGTTCTCTGTAGACCCTCTCCTTTCCCCATGCTATGGGTGTTATGGACACAGGGGTGCATCACCCAATTCTCCCTCGGATGAAGCACTTGTTGCCCCAGTGACAGCCTTGAATTGTCAGCCCCATTAGGGATCATCTCAGCTGCAAAGAACCACCTCACCCAAGGTCATGTCTTTCCTGGGGTGACCTGCATCCAATGACTGCTCAGGATGGGAGTATAGAGGCCCAGTCATTTTGACCTAAAACATGACAGCTCTGACATGGGGTGTTTTAGTTCCAGATCTCTGTGGGATTGGCCCATGCTGTTGTTGGGTTTGCTTTGCAGCTGGGCTTCTCCCTCTGTCCAAACCGGCTTCTTCTCCTTTCCATGGGTATTATTTCCGAGGGTATTCACTCCATAAGAAACACCCTACAGGCTAAACCCCAACCTCAGAGTCAGTGTCCTTGCAGAACCTAACCTGAAACAATGGGTAAGTGTTGTTAATACTTCTATCAGGGTTCTTTTCTATTATTGCACTGTTTTGTTTCTCTCTGCTATGGCTCTGGCACCTGGAACAGTGCCTGGCACACAGAATGTGATGACTAAAATATGTTTTTAAATGAATGTATGTTTAAATGCATTTGTATACTTGTCACTCTCCTTTGCCAGGCCATAACCTCCTCAAGGACAAGGCATATGTGGTCATCCTTTCCTGGATAAGTGCCTGATACTTAATCATCACTCGAAAAAGAAAAAGAATTTTTTTTTTTGGTGAATACATAAATAGTGTGAACAGTTAGAGAATAAAGAAAAGATTTTCTTAAATCTGGGCCAGTCCAGGCTTTCTGTGTAGGAAAGAAGGACTTGGGTGGAACACTGGTGGTGGTGGGTGTGCACATCTAGAGGTTATCTTGAGCTGATGTTCCTTTTTCTTAGTGCATTTTTATTTGGGATGGACCATGTAGGTTACTGGGGGTAAAGATTGCTCAAGCTGCCCTGGCTGGGCTGCCCCCAAGCGGAAGGCATTCCACTGGGCAGTGAAGGGCAGAAGCCCGTTGGGGGGGGGCATCCCTCTCTACCCACCTGTGTCCTGAGCAGCTGCAGGCAGGACCCGGCAGGAAGGGCTGAGGATAGGGACTCCAGGGGCCATCGGCCTGCTCCTTAGGACACTTACAGGGAAACCAAGCAGACGAGACAAATTCATCACGAAAAATTAAACGCCACTGAGACAATAAAGGAGACAATACAAATAAATTCGACACAGGTGCTGTTACGGGTGAGCTCAGAGGCCAGGAAGGAACTCGGCAGGGGCCTCTGCTCTGAACCAAAGCAATTCGTTACCCGTTCAGCTTTCAGCTCTACAGACGCACAAATAGAGATGGATGTCAAGAGAGAAAAGGGGATAAATAAAGGTTTTAGATGGAGCTGAAATAAATAGAATAAAGTGATGGATGAGAGAAAGACTAGAAAACCAAAAGATGCATGAGAAACTGGATGAATGAGAAGCCTAGAAAGTGGAGGGGGAAGGGGGGGGCATGTGAAGGTGGAAGGAGAGACATTCCCACAGGCTTCAGGTGGCTCCCTCCCTCCCTTCAGCCAGTGCTGTTCCTCACTGACCTTCCCCAGCTTCCAGAAGGTGAAAGTGAGGGCCCAGGCCAGTCCTCTGCCTCCTCGGGAGGGAGGTGAGGCCCCGGAGCCCTTCCACAGCCGGCTTTCTGCTGCGAGAGGCCTGCTCTTGCCTGTTCTACTGGATGCTTCACTTCTGCCTTCCTTCCTGGACCTCTCTGACCCACCTTACCCCTCGCAGAAATCCTGAAATGCCCACTGGGGACTCCCAAATCGCTCCCTATGTCCTCCTCAAGCGAAAGACTTGTCATATTCCACTGTTGGAAGCAGGATCTGATGGGCCCAATCCCCTCTCAGAGGAGAAAATTGAATGGTGGGATTATAGGGAAGTGTATGAGAAAGTAAATAAATGAATAAAAAACCCTATAAAATGAGACTTTTTAATAGGGTGAGAATTTTGTTTCCTGGTTGCTCTCAAAATAGTAATACACTTAAATGAGAAGAATGAAATAAAATAGTTTTGTATTTATTTCTTCAGATAGAAATGAGCGCAGAGGCCTTAAATAAATTGACCAGAGACCTCGAATGATGTTAAAACTTAGTTTAATGGGGGTTTGATGAGTGCTTTTCCTGGCAGAATGGAAAAAGGATGGAGTGGGGTCAGAGACCCCATATCTCCTACGTGGAGTCACCGTGAACAGCTCATTCCCCTCCCTGGCCACAGCTTTTCTGCCTTTCAAATGAATATCAATAAATATCAATAATTTCCAGAGTCCTTCCAGTTTTGCTGTTATAGCCTAGAATAAAGAAAGGGGCTAAAAGGGTGATTCCAACCTCAGATGGGAATCTACACGGGCATCCTGGTGCCGATGCAGCCAACTTGTCAGCACCTGTGCTGCACCAGTGCCAGACTGGGGACCCACAGGGCTAGGCACCCCAAGTGAGGTGGAGACGTGGAAATGCTCACACACCTTAGAAAGTGTCCAGGCAGGCAGAGAATGCAGTTTTCCACCAAACTCTTTCCTTGGGACAGGAACACAGGAATCAGGCACAGGGGGTGGCATGGCCCAGTGCTAGGGTTCCCCATGAGGAACAGTTTGAGGACCTCTCCCTTGTGAGTGTAGTTCCATTTTTAGTATGAATGTATTGAGAATATACATACTTACAAAAAGCTACATGGAGCTCTAACATTTTGAAATACATTTGTATTACAACAGCATTTACATTAATTTGAAAAATAGTAGTGCATGTATCTATAAGAAATATTTATTCAGACTTCAAATAATGCACAAAGATTCAGAAATTCTGAGTTCCCATAATTTCCCCAGTCTCCCAGGGTTCTTGGCTGTGGGTTGGGAATTAATGGTCTAGGGCTGTGGTTCTCAAAGTGTGGACCCTGGGCCAGCAGCGGCACCTTCGCCTGGGAGCTTGTTAGAAATGCAAATTCTCAGGCCCTGCCCTAGATGTGCTAGATCAGAAACTCTGGGGCTGGGACCAGTGATATGTGTTATTTTGGACAGGACTAAAAAAAAGCAACGTGGTGCAGTCCCTCAGGGCTAGCAGGGGCAATGCAAGGGAAGGGTGGTCCTAGGAACCTAGAGAGGCCTGCAGCTATGGGATGAGCCACCAGGTAGGAGCTGTGCCTTTGATGGGGGGATGCAGTCAGTTTTTGGTAACCCTGCAGGAGGAAGCTGAGCCAGTTAGTCCCCTAAACCCACTCTCCTCCTGCCGCCGATCTCCTGCTGGTTCCTTCCAGTGGCTTGTGTGGTTTCATCCACACCAATTCTGCAGTTCTCCAATGCTCTGACACCAACTGGGTGTGTGTCCAACAATTCAGTTCAATCCTGGCACTAACTCTGGAGTTAGCACAGACCCCACAGGTTAAGGGCTCAGTCCCAGAAGAGTGCCCTTGCTTCAGATGCCATCCGCGACATGTTCCAGGTCCCAGGCTATTCACATTGCTGTCCAACTTGGGTACAAATCTGGGGGGTTTTCACTTGCATTCAATCATTCGCTAGAATGACTCACAGAACTCAGGAAAATACTATACTTATGTTTATCAGTTTATTATAAAGGATATAAATGTAGGAATTGCCATATGGAAGCGATGCATTAGGCAACTGATGGGGGCTTGGGGGAAGTGGCACAGAGCTTCCACGCCCTCCCTGGGCACAGCACTGCCACCATCCCGGCACATCAGTGTTCACAAACCCGGAAGCTCCCCGAATCTCACTGTTAAACAGTTTTTATAACCCAATCTCCAACCCCGCTCTGCTCCCGTGAGGTCAAGGGGTGGGGCTAAAGGTTCCCGCCCTCTGATTACATGGCAGGTCTTCTCTGCTGTCCCCATCCTAAAGCTGCCTAGGGACCCCACCCTGGGCAGCCTGTTAGCATGAACTCAGGCATGGTCGAAAGGAGCTGTTATGAGTAACCAAAGACACTCCTATCACACAGGAAATTCCAAGCGTTTTAGGAGCTCTGTGCCAGGAACCTGGGACAAAGACCCAATATAGTTTTTATGATACCACATAGCTGAACCCAGTGGAACCAGCAGGCAGTCAGCCACAGTCCAGCAATGGCCTCCCAAGGCCTAGGACAGGACCGAGAAGGGTGGGGAGGCATTAGAGGGGTGAGTGGACCCCCCAACACACCCCGCCTCACACACACCTGTCATCCAGAGGGTCCCTGCACCTCTATCTTCCCGCCGGCCAGAGGGGAGAACAGGAGTCCACTGCGCCCAGCTGGGCAAGAATTCACAGCCTGGCTCATCAGAGGGGGACAGTGGCTCTCCAGCTGCATCTGGGCTCCAGCAGGGCCACGCAGCTGGTTGGGGCCAGGCTCCTGAGGCAGCTCGCTGTCCCCCACTCCCCTCCTGCGGTGGTGAGGGGTTGAGCCAGAGCTGTTTCCTCAGCCGAATGCCCATGACCTACCTCTCTTTCCCCTGCTTCTCACCACCAGCCCTGCAGCCCATGCCTCTTTAGTTCCGGCCTGGGCGGCTGTCACGGCCCCCTAACTGGTCCTCCTGGGCCCAGCCTCTCTCTGGCCAGCCATGGAACCCCACAGCCTCCCTAGCAACCACGGCTCCCAGCCTGCCATCAAGGCCCATCACCCTGGGTCCCTCGTTTGTCCATGTGCTCCTCCCACCACCACCAAGTGCAGCCCGTGCCTCCCTGCTGCCTCCCTGCCTGCCCCTCTGGGTCAGGCTTCCCCTCCAGGACAACTTGCCCACCTTCTCTATCCCACCCTTTACACACTCTCAGCCTTCCAGAACTCTGACAGTGACCTTGTCCTGTATGCATTTGTTTTCTTACATGTTTTCCCAACAGACATTTATGGGATTCCTACTGTGCCAGACAGTGGGCCAGGCACACACGTACAGTGGTGAGGACAATGGACACTTGTCCTGCCCTCACGGAGCTTGCCATCAGCCTAGCTGGGCAGACATGCATTAATAAACAAGTCACGCAGATAACTGTAACACTGAGAGAATGGCAAGTGCCACTGAGGTGCAGGATGTGGGCCCACACAGTATATAACTGGTGGGGGAGGAAGAGGGGGGTTGCTAGAGTCCTGGAAGGCAGGAAACTCTTCCCCAGGGAAGTCACACTGGGCTGAAAGCTGCAGGAAGAGTAGGGAAAGCTAATGAGGTGAGGAGGTGAGGGAAGGACAGTGTGTGCAAAAGTCTCATGTCATATCTGCAATGCCCCTGCCTTACCCTTGAACTGTTAACTGTGGCCTTTTTGAGTCCAGATCTGCTTCCAGTTATGTCTAATCTCAGCCCAGGGCCTGGTTCTTATAGGCGCTCAAATCCTTAAGTTAAATTAGTTGATTAAACTGAATTCCCACTTCCCAATTAGGCCACTGCTGACCTTGAAACAGCCTCCCCTGACCCCCTGGGTCTGGGCCCAGGGCACTTTCAGTGACTGCTGCCATCATAAGCCACATTTGACTTTCAAGTGGCACCTGCAGCCTGAGCCCCTATGAGCCAGCAGCAGGTACTGTCTGTGGGCTGCCAGCAATATTTGCCAGAGGTGCTGCAGGAGGGGCCAGGCGCAGTGACCAAAGTGACCAGCACTATCTAGATGCTGCCCTTGCAAACAGTGACCAGAGGAAGCCATCCAGGGGAAACACCCAGCATCGGAGCAGCTTCTGATACCCTGACAGGCGTGTGCCTCACCCTGGGCTGCAAGGTCAGACACAGAGTGCCGGAGTCCTGGTGATGCCAGGGAGGCACTTGAGATGGCCCAGCCCTGGTGTGAATCAGAACCATCATGGTAATGGCATTTGGATCTGAGAGCTGGCAAGGCCACCGTCTGCCAAGTAGCCCTGCCTAAGCCAACCTGTCAAGTGGGACCCACGTGAATCGCTTCTTGCATCTCCCTTGAATGTGGAAGAAAGGGGGAAGTTGGAGCTGGTTTGTCTTGTTCTGGCCCTCTAGGGACACCACCGGGCACAACTGTCCCCAAAGCCTGTGGTGCCTGAGCCAGGTCTGGAGTGGGCAGGGCTCTTCACACTGGAAGGGTTGGGGATGGAGTACATACCCCAAGGGACCTGTCTTCAAGACGAGGATCAAACAGGTGGCCTCCACTCCCCAGTCCTGGGCAGCCCCAGCCTCCCAGCCTCCCAGCCTCTCCCTGTGACCTTCTGGAGAGCCCCGCGGTTGAGCCCGGTGTTCCAGGAATCGAGCGCCATCGCTCACAAGCTCCCTTCAGGCCCTGCGCTCCAGCCAAGCTGGGCCGTGCCCTCCTTCCCAACACCTTCCTGCCCCTTTGCTCATGCGAACTGGAGTCTTCCCTCTCCATCCCAGCACAGTCTAACGCTGCCCAGCCCAAACGCCACCTCCTCTACAGGACCTCCCAGGGTCTCTACCCTTAGATCTGATGTGGCATTTCTTACTCCCTGGCTTATCTCGTGGCTACTTGCACACTTGTCTGATCAGCCCCTTTGGGCTGAAGTCTGTCCCCACCTGACCATCCTTCCTCTCTCCTCCACCTCCCCTTCACCTCCCTTGCACCCAGCCTGGCGCCTTGGCCATGCTGAACACCAGTCAGCGTTGGGATAAGCGCTGGGGGCTCAGCACAGGGCGTCCAGCTGGCCCAGCGAGCCCATCAGCATTCAGGAAGGCTGCGCAGGGCAGTCACAGAGGTGCTGTCCCTGCAGTCTCAAAGTCATTCTCGTCTCCCAGGGGAGGTAGAAGCTTCTCGCCCCTGGGAGAGCAGAGCTGGGATGATGCACGATGTTTTCTGGGCTGTCAGCCCTTCCAGCTGTCATTACTAATCCCTAGAAAGGCTGTGCTTAGGTCATTTTTCAGGAGAAAATGTATAACCCAGATCAAGGCTGGCTCTTGGCAGAGGCAATGGCCACAGGTGCCAAGGGCATTTGTCAGGAGGCAGGCGGCACAGAAAGCCTGCACTGCACTCCTCCCCTGGGGGCAGGGGAGGGGAACCAGCAGCCCAAGCTCCCCATCAACTTCTCTTGCTTCCTGTGTGCCTTGGAATGTCCCCATCATGGGCAGATGCTGGGCCTCAAACCACCCCACCGAAGTCTGACAGGGGAGAGGGAAGCAGCCAGCCTGGATGCTGGTGGCCCCCACGGGGCGGGGACAGAAAGCTGGCCTCCTCGGGCTACACCTTCTTTGGGTGGGGGCTCTTTATCCTTACCACATACAGAGCCTTTTCCCTATCATTGCCAGGGTACCTGAGTGACGTGGGCACTCATGATGGTGACAACTTCTGTTCCCAATGCCTGCCATGCCCAGGCACTGTTCTCAGCACTGTATATTATAATAATGATGCATCTTAATCCTCACAACAATATTGTGAAATGGTTTCTATTTTCATTCCTGTTTAATAGGGAATCTGAGATACATAGAGATTAAGTAACTTGTCTAAGATTTTAATAAGCAGGACTTGAACCCAGGACCATGAATTCCAAAGGTGGAACAGGTATTTATCCTGCTGTTTCTGTCTGATGTTCAAAATTCCACTGCCACCAGCCAGGAAAATGCATGTGCATCCTTGAACAAGTCAACTCACTATCCTGCGCATGCTTCCTCGTCAGTAGAAAGGAAGTGATTGCAGTGAGAATTCATTTTGAAAGTGCTCAGAGACCCAGGAGGAAGGAGAGCCAGAAGACATCCACATAGAAGCAGTGTGGGCAAGGACACGTACCAGCCCCTGCAGGTGCTAAGATCTTCCCAAGGCCATGTCCACAAGGTGAGATGAGAGGGCTGGGCCATTGCCAGGGCTGGGCCTCGGTGCTGGCACATTGACGAATGAGGGTGTGGCTTGTTCTGCCTGATGATGTCACCTCTGCAACCAATCTTCCTCCATGTCTCCCAGGTCACGATGTTTAATTTCTTATGAGAAACTAAATTAGGCAATAAAATAAGGAAGTCCAAATTTCATCAGCATTTCCGAGGGGAGGGAATCACTCTTGTGGAAGAAACTCCCAGCTCCAGGTAGTTTTTCCCCAACAGCTCACCGTTTTACTAACCCAGACCTCTGGCTCTTGCCCAATTCTCCAACCTTGAACCTTGCATTCATTTTGAATTCCCACATGAGGAAAACCTAAATGCATCAATGACAGCCAGTGATTCATCTGGGAAAGCATCTGACCTACTCCTTTACCATCCTCCTGCCTGCAAGACCCAGATTTGGTTTGGGTTTAGTAATGTTTCCTTCTCCTGGATGGACAAACAGGCACAGGCTGACTGATGGCTTTTCTAGCTTAATGCTAACAAAGGCTGATTCGTGGGGAGTTTAGAAAATGTGAACTATGGGAGATTTGGGTTGGAAGTGACCCCCCAAAAACTCACAGTTGGATCCCTGTTGACATTTGAATCTTTGCTACCATGTTCCCAGCAAGTGGTTGTCAAGCCTTTTCTTGCATGCCTGCATTGATGGAGAACTCACTACATCTCCAGGCCAGCCCAATTAGAAAGGGCAGTTCTTTAGTGTTTTCATAGCCCTAATTGCTGCAGCAGAAACTTCCTACCATGGAAGGCAGAGTAGGGAGCAGGGACCACTTGCTTAGCTAATCCTTCCAGAGGCTCAGCAATATCCCCTCAGCTGTCAGGTCTGACGGGGCTCTAGGAGGTGATCTGGTCCCACTGCCTGATTTTACAGAGATGGGAGCAACACCTCAAGGAGTAAGTCATCAGCAGCAGGGGCTTCCTCACATTGGCAGCTAACGTTGGCTGAGCCCTTGTTATATTCCAGAAATTTTGATAACTGCTTTATGCTGTACGATCTCATTTAATTCAAGCCGCTGTTAGGCATTTGTTAGTGGGTATTATTCACATGACAGATGAAATGAGCAAGGCTCAAAAAGGTGAAATAATTTGTCCAAAGTTATAGCAGCTAATTAGTGGCAGAGTCAGGACTTGAACCCAGGCCTGTCTGGATCCATGTTTTCAACTGCCCTGCTAGTCTTTAAGTGCTGTGCCCAGCCTCACAGGGGGTACAAGTGTTGCATTTTCTTCTGTGGTAGAACTGGATTGGGACTTATAATTAGGGATTTAAAGATTCATGGTAGACTCTGAGTCCATGTAAAATTCTGAGGTTGGGTCTGTGCAAATAAGAAAATTAGGGGAAATATATAATCAAACGATGGAAATCTGGTTTAACCACTTGTCCACACATCTAGCCAGTTCTTCCCAAGCTGTTCGCATGTGTAGTTATAGTGCGAAGGCCTGGGGGTACCTGCTATTCTCGTCAGGAGGCTAATTTGTTTCATTTCCTGACTCATATGATCTCCAGGTGAGATCATGAGAACCTGGAGATGCCTAATATTTAGTTTACAAGCACAGAGCTCCAAAAAAGATTAAAAGCAAATTGGAGCGGAAATTACCATTTAGCTGGAAAAGAAGTTAACATGATCTTATTTAAAACAATGGAAAGAACTTTTTAGCAATTATTTTAAATTAATTTTCCCTAAGGTTAAAAGTTCTGTTGAATCAAAGCTACAACTTGAGATTTAGCTGTGAGAATTGCTCTATTATGGAGAGACAGCCTTTGGGTACTTGAATTTTTCAGTACTGAGTTAATTAAGATTTTAGAACATCCCAAGGCACTTGTCAAAGCTCTTATGTTTCCTCCTGTTCCCTCCCAGAAAAGGCAGGAGAGGAAGCTGGCTGAAGTTTCTATATTTCCGCTTGGTTTCTCAAACAAAATCTGCTGGTTGGAAGGTAAGATTTCTTATTAGTCTGGAGGCCATTTGGCTAAATGACTTTTCACATTTTCCCAGAGTCAGATTGACCTTCGCTGTGGACATTTCTTTTGTACTGTAACAGGGCTGTGCTTGAGAAGAGGGACTGTCCAGATTGCAGGGAACGATCTCTCCCTTTTGCCTTTTCTGGTGGTCTTGGAGGGAGCTCCGTGTCACTTTGCACACAGGGCTCGTGCTGCTGGGCTGGGGGGCTCTGACCATGTGCTTGGGCCATGCTGGGGCCTTCCATTAATGCCATTCTGGCAATTTGGAAACAGAGATTCAACAGGTTAGTGCCTGCCATGAATATCCGTGGGTACATATTCATGGATATTTATATATGTGATCATACATTGCTTAACTATGGGGATACCTTCTGAGAAATGAATTAGGCAATTTCATCATTGTGCAAACACTTGAGAGTGTACTTACACACACCTAGGTGGTATATGGTATACTATGCACCGAGAATGTATGGTATAGCCTATTGCTCCTAGACCACAAACCTATACAGCATGTTACTGTACTGATTACTATAGACAATTGTAACACAATGGTAAGTTCTTGTGTATGTAAACATATCTAAACATAGAAAAGGTACGATAAAAATACAGTATTATAATCCTATGGGACTACCATCATATATGTGGTCAGTTGTTGGCCAAAACATTATTATGGGGTGCTTGACTGTATTTCCATGAAGCTTTGGATTCTACAAATGTCTATTTGATGGTAACTATATAAGAATGAGATTGATAAGTCAAATGGCACTTTGTTTTAGTCTTTTTGGCACATGTCAAATTGCTGTCTCAAAAGATTGCATCAGCTCAAACTGCCACTGGGTCTCTGCCTAGAGTGTGTGTCCACACCTTTGTCGATGTGGGGTAAGATCAGACTTTTGCATCTTTGCCAATCAGGAAGGTGAAAAATAGTGTTGGCTTGTTTACATTTGTATTTCTTTAGTTAGGAGTGAGGTTGAACATCTTTTCATGTATTTATTGGTCATTTGTTTGGACTTCTTTCATGTCCTTGGCCCTTGTTTTTGTCCATTTTTGCTGAATTGAAAGAACCACTGACCTTTGCATTTGATGTGTTACCATTAATGTGTTAATGGCAATGCCCTCCTTCCAGCTCCTTCCCCATAGCACATGGGACTGAAATTAAAATAGGAAGGGGGAGCTCTCTAGGGTCCCTTACTCACATGCTGCATTTGAGGCTTGAAATTCTATGACTGGGAGAACCCGGTGTTCCTAATCATCTCTGGTTCTGAAGGAACCAACAGAAGCTGTTTCTGGTTGCTCAGTGCCACTTAGCCTGAATGGAGGGCAGGGGTGTTTTCTGTTGTCCTGATCCCGCTCAGTCTTAGGCAGGCCCTATGTGCCCCTTGATTTTGGAGTTGGAGCTTTCTCAGTAATCCTGCCCCTCTTCTCTGTGGTGGCCAAACTCTGCCATGTCTTTTAGGCTGTTCTTGTGCCAAACAGTTTCCTGCCCACCCCATCCCCCATTCCCAGGGGCGGAAAACCACTAATCAGCTAGACCCTGCATGGTCTCTGCCCCTTCTCGGGGGTTGAGGTTTTAACCTTTTATTTCTCCTTTGTTTACAGTGGGTGCCCCTGGGGCAGCAGGGTTTGCCCTTTCTCTGCTGGCTTAAGACCACAGGGAGAAGGTTCTGGACAGGGCTGTATGCTCTTACCTGCTGAACCAGCTGCTCCTGTCTCCAGGACAGCACCACTGAGGGCGCTTTCTCCCATGTGCCCACCCCTCCCCCAGTGTTTCTTGAGAGCAGCTGGTGCCGTCCATGAGTACGTGTGAGCTCCCCTGCGTCTGCAGTCTCTGTCTGCAAGCCCCCTGCCTGCCCACACTCCGTCTTCAATGATTTCCTTAAAGTTCTAGCTGAATTCCTCCTGTGCCTGGCATCTCCTCCAACCATGATCTGCCACATATTGTCAGCCGGCACGCACATATTATCTTTTTGCAGAAGGGCCTGACTTTTCCTAGCTTTCAGGCCACCTGGTTACCCTGAAACCTCAGCTCTCTGATGGGCTCAAAAAAAGTTATGATTTTGGAGCTTTGCTGGCTTTCTGTCTTGTCGTTGTTAGGGTCCAGCTCCTCAGCGCAATTCAGCAGCCCTCGGCCTCACTATAGAGCCCTGTGGTTGGGTACCCATGTCATTTGTTTCTTGGGGCAGGGACCAGGTCCTAGTTATTGACGTGTCCTCAGCACTTGGCATGAAGTAGGTCTCACTACTGCTTATGGGATGAAATGGGCTCTGCAGTGGGCAGCCATGTGGGCAGCAAGGCAGCTAGAGTCATTGACAAAAGGAAGGTGCCCCAGGGAGGACAAAAAACCATTGAAGATGGAAACTTTTGTGCCTCAGATTCCTGTGTCTGTGCCCTTCTCCCTCTCTGAGGGGCCTGTTGCCACTCACCCTCCCCCATCATGCCCTTCTCTGAAGGTAGGATCTGACTCAAGACCTTGTCCCTCGGGGGAAATGGATGACTCTCATTCAGAACTGTTCCAAAGCATTGAGGGCCCAGAAAATTCTGATTCATTTATCCACCAGGAGTTTTTTGAGCTCCTTCTTTGTGCTGGGCACTTTTTAGGTGCTGCTTAATCCTGAGACCATTCTTGGGTTTCTAAATGATTCCAACTGGTCTTCCTGTGAGTTGGGGTAACCTAGCTCCTGTGATAATTAACCTCAACATTTCAGCAGCTTAACACTATCGGCATTTATTTCCCATTCACAGTGTAGTCCAGTGCAGACATTCCTGGGCTTTTTCTGTCTTGAACCCTTCCCTCTGCTAGGGCCTCAGAGTCCTCTTCGTTCAGCTGGTGGAGAACAAGAGTCCAAGGAGAAGACACCACTGCCTGTTAACCATAGCAACACATTGGTGAAATACACTGGCTCTATTATCATCTCACTGTGAAAATTAGCTGCATGTTCCCACCTAGATGCAAGGGAGGCTGGGAAATACAGTTCCTAACAGAGAAACTGCTTTGTAGCCACAGCTCTACACTCTAGAAGAGTCTCTTCAATCTTTGGTAACGTTACCTATCTCTGTCATAGTCTTGGAGAGATTAAGTAGACAAGGATGTTGATCACTTGGTCCCAGCAAGGATTAAGTCTTGAAAAGACCCTACAGAATACTTCACAAACAGCCTCAGCTAGAGGATATTTGGAGTGTGACCTTGGATAATTTAGATTGTGGGGTGGGGGAGACTTGGGGTGTGAGCTAGGGAGATTTGGGAGTGTGAGCTGACCGTTTCCTATGCCTAGGTTGGGGCATGGGCTGGGGCTTAGTTTGCCATACTAAGTGCAAATTCCTCTATCTAGCACTTAAGTTTTTTCATAATCTTACCCTGACATACTTACCTAGCCTTGTCCCATTACTCATCTGCTTGTCCCCTGTGCTTGGGGCACAGAGTACCCCATCACCTTCCTTACAGAGCAGATCAATATTCATTTATTCATTCATTCATTCATTTATTCACTCATTTATTAAACATTGTGTCACTCTGTACAGAGGAGCACAAAAGTGAATGAGTTAAGTCTCTACTCTCAGAAGTTACAGGGCTTATGTGCGATGACCTTTCAGAATGTGCCTTTGCTGGGAACTCCAAATGCTGATACAAGAAAACCTCCTTCCTCGGGGAAATATCCTTTCCTTGCCCTGCCTTTCTCTGAGTCAACACTTGCTGTAGACTCTCCAGCCTGGTTCTGCCGTCTACGCAATGCAAGAGTCCCTTCCGCAGCTTTCCCGGCACCAGCCATCCAGCGTGTGCCAGAGATAGGCCAAGGTCAGCGGTTTCGCTGCCTCCTGAGGCACCTGGCGAAATGCCCTTCCTTTTATGGAACTAAAACCCTGTTTCCCTTCTGTTCCTCCTTTGGTCCTGGGGGCCCCACAGCACAAATCTGCCCCTTTGTCTTCCAGGGAGATCTTCAGACATTGATCGGCTCTTCTCTTCAGAAAGGCCTCTCCCTAGACAACGCCTTCCTGCTCTGAGACGCTGCTCATCTCTGGTTTTATTGCTTACGCCATCGAGGTCCTCCAGCTCCCACACCTACCCGGCATCCGCACACGCGTCTGTGTGGACTCTGCTCTCAGGTCACCACCCCTGTGCCAAGTGAGGGCAAAGTGCTTCCTTAAAACACAGCCTGACTTGATCCCATAAATCCAACATGTGTAGGGGAAACTGCAAGATTCCTCGCAGAGACAGAGACTTCGCCCTCTCACTCTTTTGATGACTTTAAGGACGATCTTGCATACATTTGTGCATATTCAGAGATGGGGTCACAAAGAGTCAAACTGAGTTTTCTAGAAGTTGTAAATTTGCTCTCCTTCCCTTGCTTTACTTTTGAGCATTCTCCAAATGACACTCTTTCTGGAAAAAAATAAAAAATAAATTAGTCTGAAACTCCATGAAATACACTTTATTATTTATTTTTTAATCAGCTGAATTTCTTTAGAGTTGTAGCGGGCAATAAAAATATGGCATCTGTTTAACTGATTATAATTTCCACCGGAAGAAGTGTGTGAGCAGCATTGTAAAAGCTTTTGCCTTGCCTTTGGTTTCTCTTTGTGTCCCACTTGAGTAATTTCCCCCTACAACCTCTGTCCCTGGGCCCACAGGCCTGGTAAATAGCAGGCCCCAGAGACAGCCCAGGAGCCAGCAACGTCCTGGAAATCGGAGGCCACCAGGTTAAGCACAGACCCGCTCTCTTTCCAGGAAGGAATGACCGAATCAGAGCAACGACCTTGGCTTTCAATTAGTCCTTGTCCAACTTTTCCCACTCTTTTCCTCTCTTCAGCCCAGCTGCTGTGCCCCAAGCCGCTGGGGAGCTGGAACTGTCCCAGCGCTCCCCACCCCCAGCCCCTGTTGCTGCAGAAGCGCATCCTGCCTTAGGCCTGTGCTTCAGCACCTCCTCAGGTCTCTACAAAGCCCAGCTGAGTCAAGCTTCCTCCTCAGCTCGGAGAAGAATGCCTGCCAGGAAGTTCAAATATTTAGAGAATGTAAAATACAGTATTTTAATGGAACCATTTTCACCTCCTTTAGAAAGAGGATGTAGAGATAGTTGTTGGTCCATCTGCAAATTAGCCTTGTTCACACTAGAGCACCTTCCTGATTTCCACACAGCAAATTCTTGGTCCTTTTTTTTTTTTTCTGCCACCAAGAGATTTTGGCCACGGTGATTTTCTCCACATGCGGGGTCCAGTGAGGCAGGCTGCTGAAATGCAGGCAGTGGTATCAGTAAAGGGACCTGCCTTTGGATGTTCCCCTGCAATTACAGTGCCAGCCATGTCACAACAAAACGTCGAGCAGGGTGTCAGAATTTATTTCTAGATAAGTGCCTGGACTTAAAACGAAACCATGGTGTTAGCAGCAGGATGGGAGAAACCCTAGAGCCTCTTTTGCTATTTGGCTCCAACACAAGTATATAAAGTTTTTGATAAGATCTTCCTTTTAATTGCTATTCCTCCCATGGTAAACACCAAACCCTCTCCGATCCATGCACTAGAGATATTGCCAAGAGTAAAACTGCATGATTTTGCTTTGTCTGGGATGGGCTGTTAGATCAGTCCTCTTCTTTGTTGAAAGAGCACTATATTGACATCATATTAATAATAAAGATGCTTTCATTAAACAATTAAAATAATAAAGTAGAGAGCATAATTCACATCCCTGGGCTTCTGAGCTCCCAAGATTTCATTAGTTGGGAATTAAAAAATAAAATAAAATTCCTTTTAACAGTATTGGCTTTTCCAGATGAAACTGGGCTATACAAACATACTTTTGAGTATGTGTGATTTCACTTAAAACCTGTGCCCTGGCTCAGAGACCTGATGCAAAATCCAGTCAATTCAGGGAAATGGATAATCCTCACTCTTGGATCGCTTTAAGAAAAAGAGTTCAGCCTTACTTGAAGCCAGAAAAAAAAATGCTTTTTTAGAACTGAAGCCTTCTCTGCAGCGTTTGATCCCTGTTATTACTTCACTGAGCAGGGAGTGAATGTAAGGAGGGAGAAGCCAAGTTACTAGACCAAAGTTCAAGACTCTTAGACTTGCCTTCTTGCCCCTTCCAGGTCTAACCCTCAGTCAGCACTTGCAGCTGAGAGATGGGCTGGGGGGCGGAATTTGAGCATACATCCTTGAGTGCATATGGGTATATGCTTTGCAGATGAGGAAGAGATTGATAACATTTCTTTGACTTTGAAAATGCCTTCGACCTCCGCTATACGAAAACCTGCTTTACCAGCTGGGGAGACAAATATGACCACATCTGTTTGTAATGTCCAAACTCATTCCTTTAGCCACCCCCACAGACAGATTCACAGGAAGTCAGTCCCTCTCAGGACTTCCCACCTTGTTTGTCCAAGAATTCTTGGGCTCTCTCAGTTTAAGGGGCTTGGTACGGGCTGAAGAAAGAAAGAAAGAGAAGACCCTGATAAGCCCCCCCGAAATCTCCACACCAGCCGATAGGAGTGATGGGAGTAGGTGGGCGCTGAAGTTCTGTTCTTTTCTGACTCCACATCCAACGCTTCTCCTGGCCGATGGAGACCTTGGGGGAGGATCTGCTTGGAGTCCTTTCCAGCCAGCTCACCCCAGGCCCAATCATCTCAGCCCATCAGAGATCTTCTAATAATGTGAATCTTTAAAATGATGAAGTTGGGGTTGCTTATCAGCACTTCCTCCCTCCCAGGAAGCTCCTTGACCTCAGCAAGTTTACCAGCCTCTTCCCAGAGGAGGGCAGTGGGGTGGAGGATGGACATGCTTACACTTGGTTTAGAAAATCTTCAAGCCTGTGAAGAATTGGCCACCAAGGGGACCCCAGAGAAACCTTAAAAACTGAGTTCCTGGCCATGACAGGGTGGGAGATTTGACATGCCTCATTATACCCCATCCTTCACCAACCTCCATTGGGCTTTCTCTCCTAAGTGTTAGGCAGAAACCAGCCCAGTTGGACTCCCCTCCCTTTTTGCGGTTTCAACACCACTGACTAGCATTCCTTCCTGATAAGAGACCATGGATCATGGACTGGTTTTGGCTGGTTTACAGGGGCTGCACACAGGATGCCTCTGTGTCCTCCATTTCACCTTTTGATATAGAGAACCAAATTTTAGTGCATTTAAGTGTTAAGTCTCCACCCCAAAGTGAACATGGGATATATGTAACAAGCATGTTTGCTTACTACGCATGTATGTATTCCCTCTTTGTGACTGTTCATAGTGCCTTCCTATAACCTGTTAAGTATTAATATATATACTTAGCCAACCCATTTGGCATACATTCCTGTTCCACCCTGTCCTGCTTTCCATCTCTGCTGGAGGCTATGGTTCTCAGCCTTCGAGATAGCCAGTGTACAGGCTGCAACCTTTTGTCAGAAATAAAGCTCTTCTTTCCAAATTTATGGGTCTCATGTTTTAAGATGACAAACATTTTTGACATACATAGGAATAGTACAGGAATAGTACATAGATGATATTGTTTACTTCCCATTGTATTTCAAGGTGGCAGGGATGGGGTTCAGGGAACCTGATGTCTGTCCCATTATAGGTGATGCTAAAGTTTGATCATTCAATTAAGGCGATGTTGTTTGATTGTTGAGTTAAAGTGATGTCAGCCAGATCTCTCCTCTGTGACTAAAATACAATTCCTCTTCCAAACTAATCTCTAAACATGACACAAGATTGAACATTATTACAAACACAGAAAAAAGACAAAGAAGTTTAAGATGAGGGATAAAGGAGAAAAGAGTGAACCTGAAGAAAGATTAAGGGAAACCATCCAATATGAACATCATGGAAAAAAAAATCAGACAAAATGAACAGAGCCTTAGTAAATTGTAGGATGTTATCAAAAAACCCTAAGATACATGTAACTGTGGTCCCAAAAGGAGAAGATAGAGATAATGGATCATTTGAAAAAGCAGTGACTGAAATTTTCCAATTTTGGTGAAATACATAAATTTAGTAAATAAGTTCAGAGAATTCTTTTCTTCCTTTCCCAACCCCCAATACACAAAGAAAACCACACCTGGGCACATCAAACTGCTGAAAATTAAGGCACAAAACTTTCGAAAGCAGCTAGAGAAAAATTACATCTTATATGCAAATAATAATGGCAGACTTTTCATCAGAAACAATGGCCTCCAGAAGATAGTGGAATGGATCTTTAAAGTGCTGAAAGTGACTTCTGGTTTGAGCTCCAACATGTAAAGAGCTTGGAAGTCCTGACTCTCATCCTTACAATATGAAAAGGCTGAGCAAACTGAAATTCAGCAACTTTTTATGAGCTCATCAGAGAACTGAAGTATCAGGGCAAATTGCCACCATGAAATCTGTAGAGACACAGCCATTAACTTAAAAAAAAAAAAAAAAGCAAGATTTATATATATATATATGCATATTTATTTATTTATTTATTTTTTTGAGACAGAGTCTGCTTTGTTGCCCAGGCTAGAGTGAGTGCCATAGCGTCAGCCTAGCTCACAGCAACCTCAAACTCCTGAGCTCAAGCAATCCTTCTGCCTCAGCCTCCCGAGTAGCTGGGACTACAGGCATGCGCCACCATGCCTGGCTAATTTTTTCTATATATATTAGTTGGCCAATTAATTTCATTCTATTTATACTAGAGACAGGGTCTCGCTTTTGCTCAGTCTGGTTTTGAACTCCTGACCTGGAGCAATCCGCCCGCCTTGGCTTCCCAGAGTGCTAGGATTACAGGCGTGGGCCACCGCACCTGGCCAAGATTTATATATTAATAATTTAGAAAAGGGAAGCTTTATTTCTTATAAAGAGTTTACAGCCTGCAATGGCCATTCCAGCAGGCTGGGAAACAGGGCTCCCGGCCACAAGCACATGTACTTCAAGGGAGGGACAAAGAATGCAGGATTTTATACTGAGCGGGGTGACTAAATGTACGTGTTTAACAAGCTATAGAGGAGCCATAAGTATTTATGAAAAGAGAGCTATGTGCCTGTGCAGTAGGGCTTTCTGCCCTTTTATAGGGTCCATGTTTAAAACTAGCTACCCTCTTTGCCAAAAAGGTGAAACAAGGACACAAAAATCCTCTCTGTGCCTATTCTGAAGACTACTAAAACCTCCCATGGTTGGTGGTCTCTTATCAGGAAAGAACGCTGGTCTGGCCCTTAGGAAATAAAGGCTGATGGTGAGGAAGGGAGGGTTAAAATGATGCATGTCAGACCTCTCATCCCATCACAGCTGGGAACTCAGTCTTAAGGTTTTTCTGGGGTCCCATTGTCCGAGAGGGGTCTGTTCAGTCAGTGGGGGGTAGGGGACACCTTTTCTTTTTAGCTCATACAGCCAAGATTTGCTTTCCTAGAGCAAAAGCTACAGGAGCCATAAACAGCTGGGACACTTAAATGATCGTTTTGATGCATTGCTAGAGGCAGAGGAAACTAGTGTGAGAGTGAGAAACTCCTGGGGGAGGCATCTTAGGGGACCACACATGTTTGTGGGTTTTACCTCCAGGAACCCAAGAGGTTCTCATGGTGAAGAGCCAACAAACATACCCTCATGACTCTGGCAGGGAGAAGGGAGCAGTAACCATTGTGAAAAGAGCATTCTCCATAACAGAGACCGACTCTCTAAGGAAAAACACTTTACCTGAGCCTTTTCTCACCTGGGGCAAAGGTAATTCTCCTACTCCTTTGTCTCACCTAAGGGGCCAGTGGTGGTGAGAAAGCTAAGAGACATCTGTGAAAGTCACAGCCCAGGGACACAGACCTACTAAAACATTGTGATTTAATCACATGAGTATAGAGTGCTTCCCCTCCCTTACAATTTACTGCTGTAGGGGCCAAGGGAAAACTGCCCCTCCAGCCTCTGAAGGCTTGCTGAAAATCAACTGACAAAGTCAGATTAATAGGAGAAAAAGGTATACACATTTTATTTTAATGTGCATAGCATCGCATGGGGGAATTGCAGGAGAATGATTACCCAATAGCCCAATGGGGTCCAGATGACTATATATCTTTCTTCACAGGGGAGGGAGGAAATAGGGAATGTAGATACTTCAGTTGAGGGGCAATGCATGATTATTAGGGAGAATGAATGGACCTGGGGAATAGAAATCAACCTGTAAATGATTCTCTTTGAAATTCGAATGAGCCTAAGAGACAGACATTATCTTGTGAGAAGGTTCATCCAGGTGTAGTGATAGTCCTCAGTCTTCTTTTTCTGCCAGAGTTGATGAGACTTCGAGGAGGGATGGGAAGGAGTTATTCCCAGTCTTTAAGCAGATAAGGGAAAAGCCTCTTCCAGCTTCTGCTGATCTCCAAGAGCCTTTACTTTAAAATGCTCATCATATCAGGGTGCTGCATTTCTCAATAATTTTGTGAAATTATTCTGGTTTCCTTCATCATCATTCCAAAATGGTCCAGCATAATCTCAGTTATCACAGCTGAAAGAGTTGAGGACACAGATTCTTTCTGAGAAGGAGACAAAAGTAAGGACATTACAGGGATTTGAAGCTTCTGACCCCTACAGCTACAGAAAATATTAAAAATAGCCCAACTTCTAGCCAGATTAACATAAAACCTCACACTAATGGCCTATTTACCTCAGTTTCATTACTCGATACATCATATCTGCCTTTCAGAAAAATATTATTAGCTATGCTAAAAGGCAAGAAGAAGCAAAGTCTGAAGACACAAGGCAAACACCAGACCCAAAAATGATACAGATGTTGGACTTATCAGATTGGGAATTTAAAATAACTATGATTAATATGTTAAGGATCCTTATGGAAAAAGAAAACAAGGTGCAGGAACAGATAGACAATATAGGCTGAGAGATGGGAACTCTAAGAAAGAATGAAGAGGAGATGTTGTTGGGTCTAGTTGTCTGTTGTCAGTTCTTGGTGTGATCTTGGCCAAAGAATGACCAGAAAACCAAAGTAAGGCAAGCAGGAGGTGAAGTTTATTGAGTAAAGTAAGATACATTCGCCACAGACAGTAAACAGATCCCATAATAGGAGGGCCCCGATTATGGTCTGGGGTCCTGTTTTATATTGCCTAGGCTGGGCCCTCCCTGTGGTTCAAACGTCACCATCAAACCACTTTGATAGACTATTAGGAGTTATATAACCTGAGTCTTACTGTGTTTGCCGATCTCCCATGAGCCTCTCAGAAAACCCATGGGCCGGGGGTGGGGGGGGGGGGGGGTGGTGAACCGTAATGTAGATTTAAGCTAATGACTTGATAATTAGCCTTAGGTAGTTCTAGGTCTCTTTCCAGACCCTATTGTTCCTGTACTACTTGACCCATAGGCTCCGAATCCTCTGCATTCTTTTGCAGTTGGCAGGCTAAGTTCTGATTGGCAGATTAGTAGGGCTTTCCCTCCTCCCTAGGTGTGGCAATTGCTCAGGGTACCTGCCTTTGCCCCAGGAGGTCAGAGGTCCCCTACCTAACAGAAATATTAGAAATAAGAAGAAAACCCACTAACATAAATGAAAAATGCCTTTGATGGGCTCATCAGTACACTGCACATGACTGGTGAAAGAATTAGCCTTAAGACAAGGCAATAGAAACTTCTCAGACAAAAGTGAAAACAGGAAAAAAAAAAAATTTAAAAACCAGAAACAGAACAGAACATCTAAGAACTGTGGGAGAATTACAAAGGAGGTAGCATATATGTAATTGGAAAACCATAAAGGGAAGGAAGACAGAACAGAGCTGTAGAAATATTTAAAGTAATAATGGCTGAGAACTTTTTCACATTAATGACAGACACTAAACCATAGTTCCAGAGATCTCAGAGAACACTATAAATACCAAGCAATATACATTTAGGCATATCATATTTAAACTACCGTTGGGGCCAAGGGAAAATTTCCCCTTTGCTCTCTGAAGGTCTGCTGAAAAATCAACTCACAAAAGGCAGATTAATTGGAGAAAAAGCATACAAATTTATTTAATGTCTACATGGGAGGCTTCAGAATGAATACCCAAAGAAACAGGGGAAATTGTCCATTTTTATGCTTAGGTTTGTACAGGAAAATACAAGTCTCAGGACCAGCACCCTAGCTCCTTATGCAAAAGAGAAAGTCAAGCCTAGAGGCAGAGTTATGCCACACCCCCTTCCAAATAACAGTTCTTACAAATATTATGTATTAGCCAGAACCACCCCCCAAGGTAAAAGGCGTCAGGTATCTCCAAGAACTAACCCCAGAGATCATTCATAAGGAGATTCCTTGCTGGCCTCCCATAAACAAGGACATACAAATTGTAGCTTTAGGTCTACAGGCTAAGTCTAGCTCCTAAAACTAAGGTCTGTTGATTTCACACTAATAATGTTGATTATAAGTTTATCTTCCCAGGTGCAGAACAGAGA
The DNA here is from genome assembly GCA_008750895.1 of Mirza zaza. Taxonomy (NCBI): domain Eukaryota; kingdom Metazoa; phylum Chordata; class Mammalia; order Primates; family Cheirogaleidae; genus Mirza; species Mirza zaza. The sequence continues at coordinate 12,607 of VSMD01002385.1, read as the reverse complement.
CGAGACAAGACAAGATCAATCATTCTTCTACCTATCCATCTACGTAATTGATGCTTCCTTCAGTCCCTTTTCTCTTTAAAAATTTACCTTACCTTATGTAAAATGTAGAACCATTTGCCTCACAGCCCATCCCCCTCCTTTTTTATTTATTTTTTTCTTTCTGTGTGCCCTCTGCCCTTTAAATACTGAATTTCCAAATCTTGCTTTGGAACAAACACTCACAGATGCATCTGTGGCTTGTGTTTTTCACAGGCACATCCTCAAATTTTGGCTTAATAAACCTCCATTGATTGAGATCTTAGCCTCAGTCACTTATTTTGGATTGTCATCTACAAACTATGGTTAGCCATTTAGAAATATGATTGGACAAAAAGAGTATGATCTAATGCTAATAGACTGAGTGGGGGACCCCTGCAAGGCCTGTTTGTCTATATTCTTCCTGGCCTCTCTGAGCATGCATTGCCTCCTTCTGGGAATGGGGCAGGACCAGCTCTGGAATGGGGTCTGATAACCTACAGTCAATAAAGGTAGGTCAGATAATTTCTTTATGGTCAGTTTTTACACAGAGAGGCAAAGAGAAAGTTAGAGTAGTATTTTTAGGTTTTATGGCTGGCTTTGGGGAAAAAGGGTTCTGGTTTCTATGACTGCCTTGGGGAAGAGAGATTCTAGTTTCTGTGGCTAGCCTTGGAGGAGAATAAAAGGCAGAAAGGCAAGAGGAGGGCAGAGAATAACTTTTTCTTCTGAGGTCTTCATTTTGGGGTATTGTACTGGGGGAGGGCAGAGAATCTTAACTGTGAATGAAAAAGGAGAAGAATTTTGGCAGACTTCTCTTCAAAAGCCATATAAGTGAAAAGGCAGTTGAGTGAAATATTTGAAGTATTGAAAGAAAAAAACCCACCAGCATAGAATTCTATATCCAGTGAAATTATCCTTCCAAAGTGAAGGAGAAATAGTTTCTCACACAAACAAAAACTAAGGGAATTTATTATCAACAACATGCTCTGAAGAAATGTTAAAAGAAGTTCTTTAGGAAGAAGAAAAATGATACAGTCAGATGTTCAGATCTACATAAAGAAAGGAACAGCATTAGAGAAGAAACAAATGAAAGTAAAATAAAATCTTTTTATTTTTCTTATTTTTAATTGACATAAAAATAACCATTTGTTTAAAGTAGCAATAGTAACAATGTATTGGCTGTTAGTACAATACAAATAAGTGAATGATAGCCATGTCACAGGGGATGTGAAAGGATTAGGAACACTTGATCAGAAGTTATCAGCACTACATGTGAAGTGACAGAGTGTTATTTGAAGGTATACTTAGATTGGTTTAAAAATCAATGTAAACTATAGAGCAACAACTAAAAAATTTAATGAGGAAGCATACTTGACATTCTGAGAGAAGAGGTGAAATGAAATAGTATAAAATTACAACCATAAAGGCAAAAAAGAGAGGGAAAACATAACAAAGAACAAACACAACAATTAGAAAAAAATGTATAGACAAATATAGTAGATATTAATCAAACTATAGCAATAATCATTTTAAATATGAATGATCTAAATACACCAATTAAAAGACAGAGTGTCTGACTGGATAAAACAATAAGACTCAACTATATGTTGTCTACAAGAAAACTTCCACTTTACATATAAATACTCAGATATATTAAGAGCAAAGAGATGAAGAAAGATACACCTTGATAACACTAATCAATAGAAAGCTGGCATAGCTTTATCAATTTAAGAACAGTTCAGAATGTGGAAAATTATCAGGATAAAGAGGGGCATTGTATAATGATAAAGTAGCCCATTCTTTAAGAAGACATAATGATCCTAAATATGTATACTTCTAACAAGAGAACATCAAAATATGTGAGGCAAAAACTGATATAGTTCAAGAAGAAATGGACAAAATTCACTATTATAGTTGGACACTTCAATACACCTCTTTCAGAACTTGATAGATCAAGCAGCCAGAAAATCAGTAAGAATATAGTTGGCCTGAAGGGCACCATCAATCAACTTGGTCTTACTGACATTTCTAAAATACTCCATTCCCAAACAACAGAATTTACATTCTTCTCAAGCTTACATGTAACATTCACAGAGGTACACCATGTCCTGGGCCATAAAAAAAAAAAAAAAAACCTCAACAAATTTAAGAGAAGAGAAATCATACAAAGTATGTTCTTTGCCCATGGTGAAATTAAACTATAAATCAGTAACAGATATACAGCTAGAAAATCCCCAAATACTTGGAGATTAAACAACACACTTCTAAATAACACATGGGCCAAAAAAGAAGCCTCAAAAGAAATTTTTACATATTTTGAGTTAAACAAAAATGAAAAACCAATTTATCAAAACATGTGGGATGCAGTGAAAGCTGGGAAATTTATAGCATTGAATGCATTGATTAGAAAGATCTAAAATCAATAATCTAAGCTTCCACCTTAGGAAACCAGAGAAAGAAGAGCAATTTAAGCCTAAAGCAAACAGAAGAAACAAAATACGAGCAGAAATTGAGAAAATTGAAAACACGAAAACAATACAGAAAATCAATTAAATTAAAAGTTGCTTTTTGAAAAGAAGACTAACCAGAAAAAGAAAAAAAGAGAAAAGACAAATAAATTACTGATATCAGAATAAAAGCAGACTTATCAATTGAGTCCATGGACACTAAAAGATAATAAGAGAGGACTATGAACAACTCTATGCTTAAATGAAATTTAACTTTCATCTAAGTTAAATTTGATAACTTAGATGAAATGGATTGATTCCTTGAAAAACTCAAACTACCAAAACTCACACAAGGAGAAATAAATAATCTGAATAGATCTGTGTCTGTTAAGGACATTGAATCAAAAACTAACAAACTTCCACAAAATAAAGCACCAGGGTCATATGATTTTACTGTTGAATTCTACCAAACTTTGAAGGAAGAAATTCCTTAAATGGAATACCAATTCTCTACCATCTCTTCCAGAAAATATTGGTTTACTAATTTTAACAAGTGTATGATACTAATAAAAGATATAATAATAAGGCAAACTGGGTGTAGGGTATATAAGAACCCTCTATCTTATCTTTATAATTTTTCTGTAAATAAAAACTTTTCTAAAATAAAAATTTATTTTTTTTAAAATTAAAATGCTAAACGGAAAGAACTGTCATTCCAGAATTCTATATCCAGCAAAAAAATATCCTGCAAGAATAAAGAATAAATGAAAGCAATTTCAGATAAAGAAAAACTAGGAGAATTCATCACCAGCAGACCTGCTATCCAAGAAATACTAAAGAAATTTTTTTTTCAGAATAACTTATTCCTTACTTAATACCTGTTCATTAGTCAGAAAACTCATCACAAAGTTTACACTTGCATTTTAACATTTTAGGGTTTAAAATACTGATGGTCAGTGACTTAAAATGGTTGAATGATTTTTCCACTTTACGATGATGCAAAAGTGATATGTATTCAGTATAAATCATACGTCCAGTATCCATACAACTCTTCTGTTTTTCACTTTTGGTACAGCATTCAATAAATTACATGAAATAATCAACAACTTATTATAAAATAGGCTTTGTGTTAGATGATTTTGCACAATTGTAGGCTAGTGTAAGTATTCTTAGTATGTAAAGAAAGTTGTTTGAACTAAAAGAAAATAATACCAGTGGAAGATGGAAGATCAGACCCTCAGAAAGATATAAAGAGTACCAGAAATGGTAACTATTAATATACTGATATATATTTTTTAAATTATCATTTTTCTCTTAATTTTTTCTTTTTTTTAGAGACAGTCTCAATCTGTTGCCTGGACTAGAGTGCCATGGCATCAGTCTACCTCATAGCAACCTCAAATTCCTGGGCTCAAGTGATCCTTCTGCCTGAGCCTCCAAAGTAGCGGGGACTATAGGCATGTACCACCATGCCCAGCTAATTTTTTCTATATATTTTTAGCTGTCCAGCTAATTTCTTTATATTTTTCGTAGAGATGGGATCTTGCTCTTGCTCAGGCTGGTCTCGAACTCCTGACCTTGAGCTATCCTCCCACTCGGCCTCCAGAGTGTTAATTTCTTTAGAATACATCTTACAGCTTAAAGCAAAAGTTATAGCATTACATGGTGGGGTTTATAGAGTATGTAAATGTAATACTTGTCAGCATAAAAGCTGGAGGGTTAAAATTAGTATGGACTTTGAAGGTTTGTGTTTTAAGTGAATACTATTAAGTCTAAGTAGATCTTAAAAATCTAAAGATACTTGTTGAAATATCTAGAGCAACCACCTAAAAATAATGTAAAGAGATGTAGTTTAAACACCAAAAAAGAAATTAAACTAGAATTCTAGAGAATATTCAATTAACCCAAAAGAAGGCAGAAAAAGAAGAACAGGCCAGATGCAAAACAGGAAACAAAAAGTAAAATGTTAGGCCTAAATCCAAACATATAAATAATTTCACTGAAAAGAAATGAACTAAACACCCCAGTTAAAGGGCAGAGATTGTCAGAATGAATTCAAAAATAAAAGCAAGACCCAATCATATGTCTAGAAAAGATGTGATTGAAAGTAGATAGAAAACAGATTGAAAATAAAAGGAGAAAAATAACATATCATGCAAATACAAAGCATAAAATGTTAGACCGACTATATTAATATCAGATAAAATAAACTTCAATATAAGGAGTATTATCATAGATAAAAAGACATTTCATAATCTTTAAGGAGTGATTCTGCAGGAAGACACAACAATCATAAAAGTGCATGTACCCATAACAGAGCTTCAAAATATATGAAGCAAAAATTGACAGATTGGAGGGGAGAAATAGACAATCCCATAGTCACAGTAGGAGATTTTGATACCCCTCTCTAGATGATAGAATAATTAGGCAAAATAACAATAAAGACAAAGAAGATCTGAACATTATCAACTACCTTCATCTAATTGACTTTATACAATATGACATCAAACAACTGCAGAATGCACATTCTTTTAAAGTGCACACAATACATTCACTAAAATAGACCATATGGAGAGCCTTAAAACAAAACCATAAATTTAAAAGGATCAGCATTATACAGTGTACTCTTTGACCACAATAGAATAAAATCAAATGTCAAAAACAATAAGATATTGAGGAAAATCCAAAATATCTGGAAAGTAAGCAACACACTTCAAACAATTAATGGGACAAAAGCAAAATCACAAGGAAGGGTAGAAAATATTTTTAACTGAATGACAAAAAATGTAATACACCCAAATTTGTGGGACACAGTTAAAGCAGTGCTTATAAGGAAACTCATAGCTTTAAATTCCTAGCAGAAAATAGAAAAGAACTAAAACAATTATCTAAGTCTCCACTTTAAGAAGGTAGAAAAAGAAGAAGAAAGTAAACCCAAAGAGAAGGAAGAAAATAATAAATATTAAAAAATCAATTAAATAAAAAATAGCTAGATGACAGAGTAAATTCACAAAGCAAAGAGGTGCTGCTTTGAAAGATCAATAAATTTGACAAATTTGTAGCTAGTCTGACCAAGAAAAAAGAAAAGAGAATGTATGTATCAACCAATCAGAAATGAAAAGGGGGTTATAATCACACATTCTACAGATGTTTATAAGGTAATAAGAGAGTGTTATAAACAAGTTAATGTCAACAAATTTGGAAGTTAGATAAAATGGATGAATTTCTTGAAAAATAACTTACTCAACGCAAGAAGAAACAGAAAACCTAATAATTCTATTTCTATTCAAGTAATGGAATTTGTTAATGAAAACCTTTCCATAATGAAAATTTCAGGCCTAGATGTTTCCCTTTTGAGTTCATCAAATATTTAAGGTAGAAATAACACCATTTCTACACAAACTTTTCAAAATATAGAGAAGGAAGATCATAGTCCAACTCATTTTCCTGAATTTAGCATATGTCCAATATCAAAACCTGACACGGACATTACAAAAAATAAGAGACCCATCCCATCATGAGTATGATAAAAAATTTCTTAACACAATAATAGCAAATTGAATCCAATAGTATATGATGTACATAATGACCAACTAGTTTTATCCTAGGAATGCAAATTTGGGTTCACATTTGAAAATAAATCAATGTAATTCATTATATTAACAGAATAAAGGAGAAAAATTGTATAATCATTTCAATACATGCAGAAAAGGCATTTGACAAAAGATGACACCTGGCTGGGTGTGGCAGCTCACGCCTGTAATCCTAGCTCTCTGGGAGGCCGAGGTGAGTGGATCATTTGAGCTCAGGAGTTCAAGACCAGCCTGAGCAAGAGTGAGACCCCATCTCTACTAGAAAGAAATTAGTTGGACAACTAAAAAATATATACATATAAAAAATTCAGACGGACATGGTGGTGCATGCCTGTAGTCCCAGCTACTTGGGAGGTTGAAGCAGGAGGATCGCCTGAGCCCAGGAGTTTGGGGTTGCTGTGAGCTAGGCTAATGCCATGGCACTCTAGCCCGGGCAACAGAGAGAGACTCTGATCTCAAAATAAATAAATAAATAAATAAATGAAATAAAATAAAAAGGATGACACCCATTCATGATAAAAACTCTCAAAAACAAGGAACAATATAGATCATCCTCAAACTGATAAAGGACATCTCTGAAAAACTAAAGCCAACATACTTATAATAAAGACTGAATTGTTTTCCCCTGAGATTGAGATCAAGATGAGGATTCCCATTCTCTCTGTCTTCATTCAACTGCTCTGGAGTGTTGAATAAAGTCCTAATTACTGTAATAAGGCAAGAAAAACAAATAGAAGGCATACAAATTAGAAAGGAAGACATGAAACTGTCGCTATTTCCAAATGATATGGTTGTTTATGTAGAAAATCTTAGGGAATCTATAGAACAACTGTGAGAACTAACAAATGAATTTAGTGAAGTTGCAAAATAGGAAGTTAATATGCAAAATTAATTATAGTCTTATATGGTATCAGCAAACAGTTGGGAAATAAAATTGAAACCAATTCCAATTACCATGGTGCCCCAAACCTTATAAATTTCTTAGGTATTTATCTAACAAAATATGTCCAACACTTATACACTGAACATTAAAAATCGATGAGAGAAATTAAAGAAGACATAAATGGAGAAATATATCATGATCAATAATTGGAAGACTCAGTATTTTAAGATGGCAATTCTCCCCAAAAAAGTCCTATAGATTTATCACAATCTCAGACAAAATTCCTGTGGGCTTTTTAAAAAAATATAAATTGGCAAGTTGACTTAAGAACTTATTTGGAAATGCAAAAGACCTAAAAAAATAAAGCACTTTTTATAAGAAAAGCAAAGTTGGAGGGCTTACATTATCTGATTTTAAAACTGACTATAAAACCATAGTAATGAAGGCAATGTTAAACTGGTGAAAGACAGACATAGAAATCAATGGATAAGAATAGAGAATTCAGAAATAAAACCGCACATACGTGGTTAGTTGATATTCTGCAAAGAAGCGGAGGCAGTTCAAGGGGGAAAGAAGTCTTTCAGCAAATAGTGCTCCATCTAATGGAGATCTCTATGGAAAAAAAGTGGAAATTAGCCCTCATATCACACTATACAGAATAACTAACAAGATGGATCATAGACCTAAATATAAAATTTAAAACTGTAAAACACTAGAGGAAAATGTAGGGGAAAATATTCACAACCTTGGAGTAGGCAAAGGTTTCTTAGAACCAAGAAGGCATGTTTTATAAGAGAAAAAAAATGAATAAGTTAGAGTTAAATATTATAAGCTTTTGCCTTTGAAAAACACATTTAAAAAACAACAAAGAAAGTCACAGACTGGGAGAACTTCCTTTGTGCAAGGTACTCCCCACATCCTTAGAAAGATCTGGTGGGCTGGAGAAGACCTAAGAAGGCAGGTAGAATAACATCCCTGGACAGTGAGGAAAAAGTGAACCCTAAATTGTATAGAGACAAAGGGTGTGAAAGGTACAGAAGCTGATGTGTTGACCAAACCCCACAATAACTGAATGAGGAATGTGCATTAAAGGAGACACTCTGGGAAAACTAAAATGAATGGATACTCTACCTAGGGAGGAGGGAATTTTTTGGGTTTGTTCCTGGGAGAGATGGCACAAAGAGAGGTCCAAGAAGGAGTTGTGTCTACAATGTTTTAGGGGAATCTGAGGATGTTTGGGCATTCCCTTCCTTCAGCCCTCTGATGATTGTGGGATTATTCCTGGTCCTCCCTGTGCCAGCTCTTTCCTCTCCTGTCAGCCTTTCCCAGTCCCCGCCCTTCCCACTCACTGTGCCACGCTTAGATCACTGGATGCAGAGCAGGATATATTGGAGATGGTATGTTTTTTGGCAAAGTCTCCTTTTATCTGTGTGTCCCTCTTTTCAGGGGTCTCGGGGAGGATGAGCCATCTCTGGCTCCAGAGCAAATCCTCCCTGCCAGGGACTGGCCAGTGTGGGACCTGGTCCTGATCACAGCGTCCTCCGGGTAAGGACCCTGCATATAATCACACACCTTTCTGTGTGGAAGAGTTTTGGTATCACTTCATTAAAGTGTAGGCTTTGAACTAATTCTCATTCTTACCTGGGCTTGAAAACTCCAGCTAGGATCCATGGTCCATCTTTGAGTGAGAGGGTAAGGGAAGAAGTTTTAGTTCTTAGCTTTAATGGGACAGCCCAGCTCTCTGTGTGCTCTGTCTTCTGACACATCAGAAGACCACAAATCCAACTCTGGACACTTTGAGAGAGTTGGCCATAAGTGACATTTATCTCCCCTGGCCATCTTGTGTGTCTCTTATTAAATAAGCTGGAGCTGATGACTATGTTGCTTCATACACTAGTTTCTACTAACCTAGGTTTTCAATCACAATTATCTAATCCCCCACTACTGTCAAATATTTTGCCCTGTTTCAATATCTTTTTCCTGTAATTTTCATATCTGTGCCTGTAACAGTCTTGTGATAATCAGAACAATTAAATTGGGAGCACTGGGAAGAGCTGTTCAGGGATATTGTCATGTGGACTTTTGTCTTCATTAGCCAGGATCACTATGACCCACTGAGTGGTGTCGAGAAAGAGAAATGAGCAGAGTGACAGTAACCACAGTAACAGTCTGTCTAGAATCTCTGTGTCATATGGAAAAAAATGGACTATCCCTGGATCTTGTCTCAAATAATGATCTGCTCTCCTAACCCAGGAGATAGGGAGGTGATTGTAAGGGTCTTTAGGGATAAGGCATTTGTTAGGAACAAGATCAAAGACCAGGGGAGTTCCTCTGAAATAATAAGCTTTAAAATAAAAATAGAGGTCCCTTGGCACAGCTGATAGCGCTAACTCAAATTTGAAAAAAGATAGCAAAGCTTCTTTTTGTTTATGGAGTCAAGAAATGTGTCTCTGTGTGAGACTTGTCAACCTTTTAAGCTAATGCTAAATAATGAATTAATATGGAAATATATGCACCTGCCCTCCAATAGGATCAGTGCCACATTCCCCGGCAGCTCCTGGGAGGGTCTGATGAGGGGGAAAGGGAGCCCTACAGCCCTGGTCTGACCCTAGGGGAGCAGCTGGGCTTCCCAGGGCCTAAGGAGAAGGCAGCTTTCCAGCTTCCAGGCAGGATGGAGAACTGCTCCTTGGAGTTGCCAATTAAGGCACAGATGGAGAAGGGAAGCACAAGAGTGTAAAGTCCATGCTCTGAAATTACATCCAGGCAGAAAACAAGGCAACTGGGCAGCTGTTCTAGGAGCAAAAGGCCTAGTGGTTGCCTGTCAGAGAGAGAAAAAAGAGGCGAGCTACAGAAGTAATCACCACATCTCATGTGTGCAGCAGCTCTTGGGTCTCAAACTCCTGTTGCCTCCAGGACCTTATCTGACCCTCACATCTGGTCTGGAAGTCGGCAGATGTTGCTCTACCAAAAGCAGGCTGTGAGGCCTGGACCAGGTTCCTGTCTGTAGGGTCCCGGATCACAACGTCTGCTGCACAGAGTTGCTATGGATAAGCAAACACTGGTCCAGCCAGGGCATATGAAGAAGACCAAGACAGGATTCCTGACCTCCAGGAATGCCAGGCACTGGCCAAATCCACCTCCCTATTCTAAGCTACTCACACCTTTCTTCTGCCAGAGACTCTCCCCACCTTCTCCTTCAAGTATCAGCTTAAGTGTCACCACCCCCAGGAAGCCTTGCCTAACACTGTCTCCACAACAAGCTGGATTCGATTCCCCTTTCGATACTCCTGCTGCACCCTCAATTTCTCCACTGTAATAATTAGCATGCCTGCAATGTTCAATGTCAGGTTGTATTCCCCACGGGACCCTAAGCATCCAGAAGTCGAGGACGGTCTCAAGCACTGCCTGAGACGGTGAACGCAGTGCTTGGCACAGAATAGGCACCTGAGGAAAATGTGTTGAACTTAGTTAACCTGGGGAGTGATGATGCTATGGTTTGAATGTGTCCCCTCCAACATTCAGGTGTTGAAACTTAATGGCCAATGTGATGGTATTAAGAGGCACAACCTTTAAAAGGCGATTAGGTCCTGAAGACTCCTGAAGATACAGCAACAAGGTGCCGTCTTGGAGGCAGAGGGCAGCCCTTGCCAGACACTGAACCTGCCAGCACCTGACCTTGGACTTCCCGGCCTCCAAAACTGTGAGAAATAAATTTCTGTTCTTTCTAAATTACCCAGTCTCAGGTATTTTGTTATAGCAGCACACAATGGGCTAAGACTGATGAATAGGTGGGACACAGAGGATTATTAGGGTAGTGAAAACGCTATGTATGATACTGTACCAGTGGACACATGTCACTATACATTGGTCCAAACCAATAGAATGTACAACCCAAGAGTGACCCCTAATGTAAACTGTGGACTTTGGGTGATAATGATGTGTCATTGTAGGTTCATCAGTCGCAACAAATGAACCACTCTGGTGGGGGATGCTCATAACAGGGGAGCTTTGCATGTGTGCAGGCAGGGGTCTTATGGGAAATCTCTGTACCCTCTGCTCAGTTTTGCTGTGAACCTGAAATTGCTCCAAATAAAGTCTTTAGTAAACAAAAAAGTAAAATGGTGTAATTCATATCTTTGCAGATGAGAAACCAGATGCCCAAAGAAGTGATAAATCTTACCAAGGCCACACGGCAAGTTGATCGATCAGCAAGGCCTGGACTAACACGCAGCATCCTGATGACCCCAACCAAGGCTCTCCTAAAAGAGGGAACTCTGGCTGTGTCTCTATAGTCGTCCATGAGCACAGATGCCTGGCTTGGAGGATCAAGGGAAGCCAGAGGATGGTGCTCAATTTGTCAACCCCCCTTGATGCTCTCCAGTTTACTCTCTGCCACCACCTCATCAGGGTGTCCTCTCTGACACTGCTAACACTGTTTCTTAGCAAAACTCATAAGTGTTGAAAAGGTGAGACCAGGCCATGCCACAGCCCCCAGGCCCTAGCCAAGGAGCCACCCTAGTGTCTCTGAGTCCAGGGTGTTTGTCCATGAGCTGTGGGAACCACAGACAGTTCAAGGTCCTTGGAGAAGGTACAGAGCTCAGTGCGTATTCTCAGCATACTTGGTAATGACTCCTGGTTTTATGTTCAATTAATATATATTACTGAATTATCATAGGGTATATTTATTGGAGGTAGGAAGTAACTGTGAGTTTTGTGAAAAATAATTACTGCCATCAAGTTGATATGATTATTTGCACTGGTTTGCCGGGGTTGTTATCCAATCTTATTTATAGGCATTTTTTCTGATATGGTTTAAACAACTCCCAGAGAATAATCAGTCTGTTTTATTTGCAGGCCACTTTTCTGCTGCCACAGCTGGGCCTGGCCAGGGCACATGCTGTGCGGCCGCTGCTGTGGCCAGCTCTGGACACTGCACTGGCTACTGGCCCAGAAGGCAGGGCTGGTCTGTGCACCCCTTGCTCTTCTGCACAGAGAGGGGATTGGGCATAGGTCATTATTGTCAGAGTCCTGGTTGCCCTTCTCTTGAATAAATGACTGTTCTTTGGTATGCAGGGTCTTCAGGAGAAATTGATTGTGAGAATTTTTTAGGGAAAAATAAGGGTAATAATAGAAAGAAAATAAGTCTTGGAGTTACATAGAGCTATGTTCTAATTCTGGTTCTACCACTTATTATCCAGGTAACCTTAATGCACTGGGTCTCAGTTTCTGTTTCTATGAAAACATGAGGTGATGTGAACCAGCCAGCTCAGAGTCTCAAGCACCAGCAGACGTACAATGAGATGTTATTAGGAGGTGAAGGAAGGGGTTCAGAGAGGTTAACGTCCTTCAGTGCCAGGGTTGGAAGGAGCCCTGGAGAGCAGGGGCTCTTCCCTCTCACAGCACCCAAGAGGGAGTGGCCTGTGGCAATCTTGAGCTCAGCGTGGTCACATTCTGTCACATGGCCTTTCCTCCCTGGACACAGCTGAGAGGGTTGTGGCAGGCACCTGATCCAAGGGCAGCTGATATGTAGTCTGAGCAGCTGTTCTATGAGATGTCTTAGCCCAAAAGGTTAGCCCAAACGAGAGAGGTGGGTGATTAGCTGAGCTAATCAGATTCTCTTTGAATGATCCATGAGGGACAGAAGTAAGCAGGCATCCAAAGAGAAGCAG
>VSMD01002379.1:0-22829 GCA_008750895.1 Mirza zaza | reverse complement strand
GAGTCTCACTTTATTGCCCAGGCTAGAGTGAGTGCCGTGGCATCAGCCTAGCTCACAGCAACCTCAAACTCCTGGGCTCAAGCAATCCTGCTGCCTCAGCCTCCCGAGTAGCTGGGACTACAGGCATGTGCCACCATGCCTGGCTAATTTTTTCTATATATATTAGTTGGCCAATTAATTTCTTTCTATTTATAGTAGAGACGGGGTCTCGCTCTTGCTCAGGCTGGTCTCGAACTCCTGAGCTCAAACGATCTGCCCACCTCAGCCTCCCAGAGAGCTAGGATTACAGGCGTGAGCCACCGCGCCCGGCCTAATTGTATCTTTCTATGTGTGTATATGTTCCTGATGAGAGAGTGAACATACCAATTTGGGATGTTGGGATATCTTGAAAGAAAACATTCTACTTCTTAGAATACTTTGCCACCAAGAAAATGCATACCTAGTAACTACTTTTTTATATTTTTAAATTAAAGTTATATGTACTTGGATCATGTATCATAATGTGAGAACCTGAATATTGTAGATATATTATTCACTCATAGGGAACTGTCATGTACCAGTGACTGCGCTAGCTGCTGGGAATATGCCTGTGAACAAAGTTCTTGCCCATAGTGAATTTATATTTTAATGGACAAATAATAAAGTTAAAGTCCTTTCAGGCAGTGACAAGGGCCATAAAAATAAATAAAGTAGTTTAGAGGGATAGGAACGAGAAGGTGCTATTTGAGGTAGGGTGGACAGTGAAGGACTCTCTGATGATATGTCTTCTGTGCAGAGACTTGAGTGGAACCTATTAAAGTGTACAACTGAAATCTATCATTAACTTTCAAGTTTCTTTCCAGTAGTTTTTTCCTCTTCCCCTACCCTCAACTTATTTTACCACTGCCACCCAAAAGATTCTAGCGAGCTATACTTTCACCTTTCTCTACCTTTGACCTTCCTCCATCTTGCTTACCAGAAAAAGAGAAATATCTAAGAAATCAAATATCTGTAAGGGGGAGATTTAAGAGAGAGGAAAAACTAGGATCTTGATAATTGAGCTGCAAATAGTCAGAAACTAGATAGGTGTTCCTTTAAGGTTATTGAATTTTAAAATGAAATAAAGACTTGGAAATAAAAGAGCAAGGAGTTATCGTGTTTGTCTATTTCCTTGGGAGCATTAATAATGTAAATTTGTCAAGGTATTATGGTATAAGGACTTTAGAAGTGTCTCCATACCATAGTGTTAAATATCTAATAAATATTACTATATCTTACTTTAGACATGAACTAGAGGTATATAGTTTCATGCTCTCGTAGATTAGTAAGCCCATAACTAAACAGAACTAATATTTGTAACTTTATAGTTTATGGAGTACTTTCTTATATACTTATATTTGAGTAGGGCAGATATTATTATCCTCATTTTCAAACAAGGGGACAGGCTTAGAGAGATTTAAATGTTTTATCCCATGTCACACAGCTAACAGATGACTGAGACCCAAACCTAGGTCTTCTGGTTCCAAATCCTGGGCATTCTCTTATGCCACAGTTATATAACACGCCAACTTAATCTTCAGAAGACTCAACCAGCCTTGTACTATATTAGTTTCAGAAAGAATCAAAGGGTTTTTTTCTCTGTATTATTCTAAAAATATTGCATAAAATGAGTAGTTGTGAAAAAGGACCTATTAGATGAGTTATCCCATTTTCACATCAAGGCAGAACTTCCAAATAAAAAATATAATCATCCATTTTGCCACGGCTTTTCTTATGTCCAACATTAAATCAGTGAATCTGGTAATAATTATGTTTCTATCAGTGTACTAGCTCAAATTTCCATGATTATGTTTGTCGATTTTGAGGTGTAATTTTTGTTGGTTTTTTTGTTTGTGTTTTAATCATGATAATAAGAGCTCTTATAACATTAGGTTGTAGACTATGACTTTACTAAAAACCAGTAGTATAGACAAAAGTGCTTTCTCATATACCTGTTGGAAGGTGTAGTGCAGAACTGTAAGGGCCGTATTTCTGTTCCCTGTGAGGTTACGTAGTATTGCTGCCTGTGCCCTTTTGCCTTCTGGCTTGCACAGGGTGAACAGAGAAGACTGTCTCCAGACAGAAGACCTTTCTATTTGTTTCATGATCTGTCCAAGAAATTCCCACTGTCTTATTTACAGATGGGCATTGATCATGGGTTATAAGAAATGTCCTTTTAAGACATCATTTAATAAAAAGACTACATTTTTTCCACATTTGTCTAATTTATAGATGACTCAGGAAATGCAAGGAGAAGATAGATAAGTTAATGAATAAAGAAAAAGGATGTTTCCTTGTCCTAGTACTATGACAACTGTAGTGGTCTATGAAATTACATTTAAATGACTTTATTCCGGTGACAGAATAGAGCATTTTTACAGACTAAAAAAGAAGCTTACTGTATTTTAGACCCATTCTTTTCAAAAGTACTTTAAAAATCCAAGTGTGAGAAGAACTCAAGAATCTACCAAGGTGAAATGTTGATTTCAGCAAATCAGAATGCTTCCCTGCCTCTGTCATTAAAAGATACTAATAGGGCATAGTTAAATCCTATAATTTATTCTTCAAACAATGCTGATAGCATAAGTACCCTTACTAATCATAATTATGCTCCAGTGCTTGAACTGTAAACAGAAAGGAAAGGAAGCATTTAACTATATGCCATTAAATAATAGAATCTTGTCTGGGTCTTTGTGTTATGTGCTAGGCCTTGAAACGCTGCAGGAATCAAAATAGGAGGCACAGTAGGTGGCTAATTTTGTCTCTTAGTCATCCAAAGCTGTATAATAACTCCTTATGATGGGATTCTCCCCTCCCTCCAAGAGCCTTTTTTATTATCATTAATTAATTAGAACTTAAAAGTTGATACAATGATTATAAATCTAATTTTAGTTACTATAGTCACTGCTTTCATATATATTTTTTTCAGATTTGAAAAACTATCTTTAATAACAAAGGAGAAGCACTGCCAATTTATAGGGAAAGATGTAATGTTAAGTAATTATGCAAATGAATGGCAGAAGTAGACTAGAATTCCTGTGTTAAACCCTAATCTTCTAGTGATTTAACAAATATTTATTGAATCGCAATTTTTTGCTGTCCCACTAGACCATACTTCTTTTCCTTTTGTATACCTGTTCAGCTGACTTGAAATACCTCAATAGTAACCTGCTTTATAAATATTCAGAATGTGTAAAAATTTTTTTTAAAATGCATACAAAATTTCAGTTAGGAGGAATAATACATTTAAGAGCTCTATTGTACAACATGGTGACAATGGTTGAATAACAATGTGTTGTATTTTTGCAAATTGCTAAAAGAGCAGATTTTAAGTGTTCTCATCATAAAAAATGATAAACATATGAGATAATACATATGTTAATTAGCTCGATATAGCCATTCCACAGTGCGTACATATTTCAAAACATGTTGTACATGATATAGATATAGTTTTTGTCAATTAAAGATAATTTTGTATAAAGCAAAAATCAAGTTAAAAATGGATACAAAAAGAAATGGATTAACTGATAACAATCAGATATAAATTACTGTGTGTTATAAAATACATCTTTCCTATATCTGAAACCTTTGACATTCATAGACGTGTCAGATGCAGCAAGTATTTTCAGATTTGCTCAGCATTGTACTGGGGACTGTGGGTTATAAAATGATACCTTCAAGGAACTTAGGGAGGTGGCACTAATATGAAGCAAAGTATCACAGCATTCCAGAGAAGGGGAAATTAATAATGTAGATTGAAGACTTGGTGGAAGAAGTAGTACCAGAGACAGGCCTTAAGCATTAAGTAAAAAAAGAAAGATTTCAAGAAGTTAAAGGATGATGGTATGGTCAGCATGTAGAACTAGTAATTATGAAGAGGATGTTTGCCTGGTATAACTATGTTATTAAACCGGCTGATGGAAAAAGAAGAAAACAAACAAGAAAACCAGACTGATGGAGTCTTTGCATTAGGAAGTAGTAAGAAATGAGTTGGATAAATAAGGGGCCAATTGTGGAGACAGGGCTATGAATGTCAAAAGAGAGGTTTTATAGCTGTTCTGTGGGCTGTGAGAGCCGTGGGAAAATCTTAACTTTTAAAAGCTAAGATTTAGATGGTACTGTTAGCAGTGAATAAAATGGACAAAGGAGGTGGTTGAGATAAACAAAAAGAATATTGGTTGGTAAGCACATTAAGTAATCTAATTTTGAGATTTTTAAGAAATGATAGTGGGAAGAATCAAGAGGAGAAAATACAAAAGATCCTGCTAAAGAGGAAAGGACTTGGTGGTTGGCCAGACATAAAAAACTGTTGTTCAAATTTGCATTGAGCAAACAATGGAAGTTCATTATATGATGGTCATTGACTGCCTGTATGCCAGGAAAGTAAATTACTGGAAAAAGGCAATTATATAAGGGGCTTTCAGTAGATTGCAGAATTGTAGCTGTGTTGTCAAAGGAGACACCTTATGCATTTATTGTAGCTGCTTAGGAAAAATTCTTATACTCAGATTGAGAACACAAGACTTTTCCAAAATATACACTCTATTTTAAAAATTGAGTGGTGGGCAGGTATGGACACTTTTCTCTTGAGTTAGGATATCTAATCACAAGTATAGCTATCTAGAAATAGTTAGAAAAAGTATTGTTTTTTACTTAAAAGATGAAACCTTAAACATGAAAGAAAACCACTAAAAGTTATAGAACTAGCATATTGAATTTGGAAATCAGTGGAAAGAATTTGTGAAATTTTATATAATCAAATGTTTTTAACCACTGTTTCATTTTGGAGATATTATAACCTCTGAAGGTGCTTAACTGAGAAACTGGGGATTGAATCTTATAACAAATAGTTTTAGCTTATGAGAAAAACGTGAACTTCTAAAGGTTATATAATCTAGTTACATAACTTTAACGGTACATGTGCATGACATTAACTGAACTTACATATCCTGATTAAGTAAACAAATATATTTTCCTACCTGTGTCACTTTATCTTCATGTAAATTGAGAAACCTAATCTTTTACATTTTTTCACATGATTGCCTCTCTCCTTGTGAATGACCGTTGCTGTTCTTTTTTTATCTTTCTCAACTTCAAATCAATTACGAATTAGCCTTTGTACTAATTAGATTGTATAATGTACGCATTAGATTGTATAATGTACACTTCCATTGCCAAAAATGTGCCTAGAGACTAGGTTGTTTACTCCAAGGCTCTAAGTTGCCCCCAGTCCACCAGGAAACTGCTAGAAGTCTGATCCAATCCACACACCTCCCTCATGGGATAAGGAAACACATCTTGTGTGCAGTGGTTAGGATCTAAAGTCATCAGGTATACCTAAACCCTTGAGACAATTCCTTAAATCACCCACAAAATACAGCACACATGCTTTGTCTATATTATACCATTTCCCATAAGTCTAACACAGTTTTTTTCTATATTATTGTTCTTCCCCAATGAACAGCAGGTGAAATAATTGGTTTGTACTTGAAAATATGCTACAGGGGAAAAAAATGAAGGTTTTGTTTTCCTGAGAGGGTGCAGTTGAATTTGTGTTAGTTAAATGTGCACTGATGTGACTCCACTGTATTTCCCTCCCAAACACTTCTTAGATCCACTTTTCTAGTTCTACTTTTTTAGCATCTTCACTGGGCTTCCTTGAAGGCATTCACTCCCTTTCATTCCTCTCAGATGGAACTGTTCATTTTTGCATAGCCTGCATACCACATGGGCAATGGTAGGTAGGACTGGCATCCCCATAACTACTGTGGACTACTGCTAAGTCATTACTCTCTGCTCTGTTGTTAAGAAAACTATTATACTTTGAGCTTCATGCTGTCTAGACCATTCAATCTGATTGCTGTTACCTGCTGGCGTCATTCTAGTCATTCCCCCTCATTCATCAAAGACCTTAATATCTGGCTCACTGTGGTCTTCTTTATCTGTGTTTTGCCATCTTCTTATTTAACTGTGGCTAGCATTGTGAACCATCCGTCAAATGGTCCGCCCTCTCTCAGTTCCTTGACCTCATCTCCAGTGATTTTTTGCTTTACTCCGTTTCACTCACCAACTCCTACGGCCACATCCTGGACTTAGTCATCTGGAAAATACTAAATTCATTAGCTCACTATCTGACTTACTCTGACCACCTACACTTCCAACTGCACTTAATTCTTGGGCTTCATAGGGGCCTGCAGTCTCTGATGCCTCCACATTCTGTCAGCCATCTACCATCTTCACTTCTTTCCTATACACTGTGGACTCCATATCAGTGCTCATTTTTTAGTTCCTTGTCCCCTACCGTCTCCTCTATCCTCTGTAATCTGACTTCTGCCTCACCATTCCAGTAAACTGCTCTCTCCATGAGTACCGACAACCAGTAATAGTTGTTGCTATTACTACTTAAATGTTTAGTTCATTGTTAGATTTTTACTTTGAATTGTTTCTTTTAAAAATTCTACAATTATGCCCTTTTTTGGAGAATAATTTTAGCCCCTAGATAGTAAAAATTAGTGCATTTTTACTAAAAATAATTTTTAAGGTTGACTGTTATTTTGTAAGCCAGATGATATTTATTATGGTCTTTTTTTCAGCTTTATTACTAAAATTTACTTTTGCAAAATGGGCAAATGAGGTCATTTGGAACTATTTAGATTATTTAACAATTGCTATAATTAAGCACAGAAGAAAATGTTATGTACATATTTATGTGTTTTTGTAATAATCATTGAAAAATTAATATTCTTGTTTTGCAGTTGAAGCTCTGTATCAAACTACATACCCAGAATATCTCGAGTATATTTATTTGGTGGCACCAATATCTCTTATGATGTTAAACCCTATAGGATTTATCTTTTGTGAAATCCAGAAGTGGAAAGATACTCAAAATGCTTCTCAAAACAAAGCAAAAATTGTGGGACTTGGACTTCTGCATGTATTACAGAACCCAATAGTATTTATGGTCTTTATTGGTATTGCCTTCAATTTTATTCTTGATCGAAAGGTGCCTGTATATATAGAAAATTTTCTTGATGGACTTGGAAATTCTTTTTCTGGATCGGCCCTATTTTATCTTGGTCTTACGATGGTAGGGAAAATAAAGAAACTGAAGAAGTCAGCATTTGTTGTACTAACTCTTCTCATCACAGCTAAACTGTAAGTTTCACTTATTTAATTTGGGAATCGAACTTTGTGAAAGCCTTATTTAGTCAATTCATTGGAATGTGTCTGTGACTATTTTTGCCCTTGAATATGAATGATCCCCCCTTATAAAGTAGTAGTGATCTAAAAGAAAATGTGATGTTGGTGTATTGTGGAAAGTCATTTCCATATACTGTGCAGATTATTCTTCCCATTTTACTATCAGAGATGACTGGTTTCACTTCAGTTTTTAAGTAAAGTTTACTTAATATCTCTTAATGTATCAGTGTGATAATATATTTTTAAGGCAATTTTGCAGGACTTCTGAGTTTTCTAAACCTATTAAAATCCTAAAGGCAAAAGCATCTTAGTAATAATGAGAACAATAATTTTTAATATATATAAACCTTTTTTCCCATGAATTTGGTGGAAATATTTTGTAATTCTGAGGTTAATTGAGCTTTTTAAATATAGGTGAGTGAATATGAAGCATTATTAACAGCCATCTGGTCCCAGCCTGTCAAATAAAAAGTTTTTATCAGCCCTTAGTTAATAGTGCTTCTCCTTGCTTATACTTCATGGTACAGGTTACATAATTTTACTGCAAGATTATCTCAAATATTGCAGGCATACTTAATTGTGGAATTCAGCTCTTGTATAGACAGTTAAATTCATGAGACCAGTTTAATATAATATAGTGTTTATTTTTCAAAATAATAAAAATGAATATAAGACTGAAAGTTATTTATGGTGCTTTTTTATGCTCCTTAGAAACAAAGTGTTAATTAGTATTCCACAGTAATAAATATAGTTCTAACAATAATAGTATTATCAACTTCCACTTATAAGTAGAATTTAAATATTCTAACTTAATTTTGGGGGATTTTTTGATTCTTATTAGATGCTGATTTGATTAAAATGTCCAATAAGAATCAAATTAAATATCTAATTTTAATTAAATGTTAATTAATTTAAAAATAAATTTTAATTAATTTAAAATTAAGTTTTAATTAGTTTAAAATTTTAACTTTTTAAAATTTAGGAAAATAAACTTTTTAATTAAAAAAATAGATATAACAGTAGTTCTTTACTGCATCCCAGAGCATCTCTACAGGTGTTGCCATGACAACGTTGTCGACCTTAGTCTTGTTATTTTTTAAGGGAGAGTCCCATTAGCTCAGCTACTGTTGACATGCTCTGTATGTGGAATCCTGAAGAATTTGTTTAATAATTGACTCTTCCCCAGGTCTGGATTTCACTCATTTTCTGCTCCGTTGTTTCAGTTCCCTTTGCTAACCCTTTTTATGTTTACAAAGATGAAGAACTAATTGTAAGATACCTATTTTTCTACAGGTTTTTGGAGTGTTTTTGAGCAGCACTGTTATCATTAACCGAACCGTTTAAACCCCTAGTCATAATTAAAGTTCAGCTTTTTTTTTCTAAAAAGGAATTTAGTAATTTTCTTGAAAGAAGTTTTTACTCAGATTGTCAACATTTTTCTTTTAATGTTCCAGTGAACCAACAGAGGAAGCAAGAAAGCAGCTATAATTGCAATTTTTATGAAATTTTTGCAAGGAAATTGTTTGTAGGACAACAAAAATCTGGTTTTTCTTCCTTATCTCTGATCTGTGAAGTATTTCCAGAATATTTTTAGACCTTAAATGACTCCAAGTTAAATTCTTGATTCTTTAACAAAATGTTCAGAAGTAGGTATGCACAGAATATGTGCATGCAAATAGATACATCTTCTGGGCAGGAGAAGAATAACCTAATACCAAATTCACCAGAGCAATCTGAGTTGGGGACAAGCACACTTCAATATCAAGTAAATAATGTATTTCTTCTTTCTTCAGCTTGGTGCTGCCACTCCTTTGCAGAGAAATGGTGGAATTCTTAGACAAGGGTGACAGTGTCGTGAACCATACAAGTTTATCGAATTATGCATTTTTGTATGGTGTCTTTCCTGTAGCACCAGGAGTAGCTATCTTTGCAACACAGTTCAACATGGAAGTAGAAATTGTATGTATATGCTACTTACTAAGTTTTTTTTCTCAGCATATTATGGGGGTACAAATGTTAAGGTTACTTATATTGCCCATGCTCCCCATCCCCCCTCAAGTCAGAGCTTCAAGCGTGACCACTCCCCAAACGTTGCACATCTCATTCATCATGTTTGTACATACCCTTCCCCTCCTCCTAAGTTTGATTATTTGTGTGTTTAGTAGGAAAGTGAATTTTTAAAACATACAACGCAACATTGTTTTTATGGGAATCCGATGTCTATGAACTACCTCATTGTAAGTAAGGAGGCATTGTGTAACATCATGTAACAACAGTTATGTAATCTGGGACCTTTATTCAGCTATGACATTTTTCATTAGTCTGTCCATTCATTCATTCATTCATTCATATGTAATCCTCCTGCCTCAGACTCCCAAAGTGCTAGCATTATAGGCGTGAGCCATCATGCCCAACCCTCATTAGTCTTTTGAAATTTCAATTATTTTATTTCTATACTTATACTGAAGGCTAAAAGTTATTTACAGAAGGGTAACTTTCAAAATTTTGAGGAAAATAATGTATTTTGTTCATTGATAATTCAACCATCAGATACAAAATACCACATAACCAACTTCAAGAAATAGCTAAAATCAATTAACACCAAATTATTAACAATGTCTAAGTGTATTTCACATATTACCTACAGCATTAGAGCAAATGATTATGAAATATAAAGGAATTAAATTGTTTAATGAAGGTCATTTCTATTTAATCTGTAAAGTGTTTGCATGGTAATTTTTCTCTTTTTGAACTGCATTTTTTGCCCTATGTTTTATGAAATAGTATGGAAATAAACTATTTACAGGTTTAGTTAGATCATTGATAAGATTTACTGTCTAGAACCTAGAAGATAACCATCAACAGTGGAAATTTCTAGGCCTGGAGCAGTGGCTCACTCTTGTAATCCTAGCACTCTGGGAGGATTGCTAGGTCCTCCCTAGTGGGAGGATCGCCTGAGGTCAGAAGTTTGAGACCAGCCTGAGCAAGAGAGACCCTGTCTATACTAAAAATAAAAATGGTACGTGCCTATAGTCACAGCTACTCAGGAGGCTGAGGCAGGAGGATTGCTTGAGCCCAGGAGCTCTACCTGGGGCAAAAGAGTGAGACTCTCAAAAAAAAAGGGATGGGAGAATTTCTACTATTTGTTATATATAAATATAAATTAAGCATAGATTGGAAGAGGAACCAAGGACACTTAACTGTGTTTTCTTTTAAGGACTTTCAGAAATGGAAAATATGGTATTGGATAACATGCTGGATTTTATGATGTCTTTACTAACTCCGGGTTTTATTTTAGTATGCTTTAGTGTGCTGTGGTTATTTAAAGTTTAAGGTAATTAAGTGAGAGTGTGACTCCTCAATTTTATTTCATTTTTGCAGATAACCTCAGGAATGGTAATAAGCACATTTGTGTCCGCTCCCATCATGTACGTTTCTGCCTGGTTACTGACCTTTCCCACTATGGACCCTAAGCCATTGGCATATGCCATCCAGAATGTTAGTTTTGATATAAGTATTATCAGCCTGGTCTCTTTGGTAAGTATGTTTCATTGTAAACATGAATGGAAACCACAGAATGAGTTTTGAGAATAGCTTGGTAATAGAAAGGAATTTAAAATCTGGTTTCTTATGAAATAGAGAAAGCTAATAAAGCCTGCCCATAAAACATAGTATAAACCTTCTGATTAACTGAGTTTTTTCTTTCCAGTTGGGAGTTAGAGTTGTATAGTGGACAAAGCTTAAGATTGAGTCAGGTGTGGATTTGACTCCTATCAAAACTAGCCCAGGCTGGGCGAGGTGGCTCAGGCCTATAATCCTAGCACTCAGGGAAGCCGAGGCAGGAGGATCGCTTGAGTTCGGCAGTTCGAGACCAACCTGAGCAAGAGTAAGATCCCCCTCTCTACCAAAACTAGAAAAAATTAGCTGAGCATGGTGGTATTTCTGTAGTCCCAGCTACTCAGGAGGATCACCTGAGCCCAGGAGATTGAGGTTGCTGTGAGCTATGATGACACTACTGCACTATACTCAGAGCAATGGAGCAAGACTGTCACAAAAACAAAACAAGACAAAAAACCACAGAAGACAAACAAAAAACCTACCCCTATCACAAACTAGCAATATGTCTCTAAGCTTTCATTTTCTCAGCTATAAAATAAAGATAATTTTACATATTTCTATGGGTTGTTTTGAGGATTAAATGAGATATGTGAAAAACATTTTGCAAATGATGAATCACTATACAAATGCTAGCTGTTGTAGAATCATGGGGTCAGAAGGGAATCTCTGGAATCAAGACCAACCACCTATTTAACGTTAACAAAACTTTAGGTTACTTTTCAAATTGGATATATCTAGCTCCAATTAAATAGTTAAGCATTTGACAACTAGAGTATCTTATAGATCAAGTTGCCTATTGAATTCAAACAGTATTCTGACTGGAAAAAAGGCAACATTGGCAGTAAAGGAAAGGGGGTAGGGATGAATATGTATATTGGCAACAAATAAATGGGTAATTAATGTAATTTTTAAGAAATTCCACTTCTGCCACATATTCTTAAAATCTATGCCCATTGGTAGATAAGAGAACAATTTGGGGGAAAAGACTATATAAATTTCAATTGGCAATGAGGACAGTAAGAAGGAAATCAACCAGGATACTTACCTGGCTACTATGTAGGTGGAGTAGAAACCCAGTTCTTTTAAATTCACAGAACACATGACAATTAGTCTTAGGGTGGGTGGTGTGTGTTGTTTGAAGACAGCCTGGAATTTAGATATCTCATGAGCCAATATGGTGGGAATCAAAAAGGAAGAACTTGGAATAGTACATTATAACTGTATCTCCCACTAAAGCCCTTTTCCTGATTAGTTGCCTATGACCCTGTGACCCATCCCAGCTGCTGAATGTAGCTGTAGTTAGAACATGGTCCTGGCCAAGGCATTAGTTCTTAAAGATCCTGTAATTTTTGGACAGTTAATTTGCTATGGGATCTCTCTATGCTTTTTATTTCACTTTGGATCTAGTAATTTACCTCTTTGGAACTAGACAGGTTAAAGTAAATAAAATATTGGAATTTTTTCTGAATCAAGACCAAGAGGATTCTTTAAAGAGGCTAATCAATGTGTTATTTAATAAGTAATTATACTGATTAAAACCTATGTATAACTTTTGAACCTTTTATCTTCAAGATCTGGTCTCTGGCTATTCTTCTTTTGAGTAAGAAATATAAACAGCTTCCTCACATGCTTACAACTAATTTACTCGTTGCTCAGGTTAGTAAACCCAAAGATATTTAGAACTATATTCTTCTCATGGATTATTATACTATAGGAGAAAATTACTTCACTAGGTTTTTCCTGTTATAAAGTCAGGAGTATTACCAAATGCAGTCAATTACAATTTGATTACAATTAGTTTATGCATAATATATTAAATATCACAATAGGTCTTGAACTATCTAAAGTTGAGGCTAATGATGGGATTTGATGATAACTCTGCATTTTTAATAGACATAAATGAATTATTAAAAACTGAACTCTCTCACAACCTTATTTTTTCTAGTTAAACTTTGCATGTCTCAAATTATAATGGAAAGAAGTTTAGCATTTTCTATGCTAAACTTACTATTACTAAATACAGGAATTAGGTTGCTATTTAGAATGTAGTCATTATCTGTTTTGATTGAATATGTACATTGTTAAAGACTCTATATAAGAGTGTTTTTTATTATAAAGCTTGAGTTTTAGTATAACTAGGATGTAATTGTTGATAATTAGCAATAATTTAAAATGAGTAATTATATTTGCTGTGAATAAAACATGGGTATAACTGGCTATTAATTAAGTTATTTTCTGTGATAATATTGAATTATATGGTTTTCTTAGCTATTTACAAAGTCTTTTAATAATTTTCTTTTTAGTCTATTGTCTGTGCTGGAATGATGATATGGAATTTTGTTAAAGAAAAAAATTTTGTTGGACAAATTTTGGTGTTTGTTCTATTATACAGCTCCCTCTATAGCACCTACCTGTGGACAGGTAAGTTGGCTTGTGAATGGAAACTGAGATCTGTTCCCTTCTCCCCCAACCCCAGAAACCCTCAGCTTCTAGTGATCTATTTGAAATCTGTAGTACAGGATCATGGCATTCACTCAGGCAGTTATGCCCACCAACAGAGGCAGTCTGCAAAGCTGAGCTCTTTTCATGATGTACTCTATTTCTGCCTGGGCTCAGGGCCTTTTGGAGTTCTTTTCCTCAGAGTCTTTGGCTCTAGGCCACTGTCAGCACTCCCCTTTGGAGACAAGAAGAGGGCAGGCACTGGAGGCAGGTGGAGAAATGAGAGAATGGACAGAGATGCATGAGGTATATCCCAGAGCTCACTATTAGAGTCCTACTGAACAGAAAAATTCTGGCTCTGCAAATTACTTAACTTTTGAAACCTCAGTTTCCTCATCTGTAAAACTGAGTTACAGCACCTTATAGAGTTATTTTGAAGATGAAATGAAATATGAGTATTTATATCTGGTACATGGCAGGCACTCAACATATGGAACTGTAATAGTTATTAAATAGGAGGAAAAGAGGTAATGTGAGAACAAGAAAACTTGGAGAATAAAAGGGTATGGAAATACAGAGAACCCAGTAAGAAAGACTTTATCATTTCAACTGGCTCCAATAAGGATATTTAAAATGTTTTAGCACATTGCTATTTTGAAGTATATTTATTTGGATGCATACATTCTGGTATGCTTGTGAAAAATTCTGTCTGGCTGTTTTGTATTCACACCATAAATTTGAACCTATAAATGGCACATAAAAGGAAACTGTAGAAAGGTAGGAGGTAAGTGTCAGGAAGTGGCTACAGAGGACAGACCTTTAATTTCATGCCTTCAGGATCAAAAGCAAGTCCCACCTAAGTCAACAGCCTTTTGAAGTGAAGCAACAATGTGGTAAGGAATTATGGAATGAAAAATTCAGTGCAAACAGAAGATGGTTTGTGCTTCTTAAAGGCAAGTACACCTTGCATAGCATGAGACTTTTCATGAGATGTTAAGTTAAAAAAGCCTAAAGACTTTATATTGATTGGATCAAGTTGGTCCAAATATAGATGAACCAACTTGATCTCTAATAACTAGGTTTATTCAGGTTAACTTTATAATAAGAGAGCAGCAAATAGATCAACATATCAAAAAGCCTCATGCCTCTCTAAAACCCTCTTCAAGCATCTGTGCCAAAATCTACTTAAAGAGATTGTTCTGAATTCCCTAATCCTCGTAAAGGTGCTCTTCAACCTTCAGATTATTAGGGTACAACAGAATTTTAGACCTAAAAGTGTCATTTTAAATCATCT
This sequence comes from Mirza zaza, assembly GCA_008750895.1. NCBI lineage: Eukaryota > Metazoa > Chordata > Mammalia > Primates > Cheirogaleidae > Mirza > Mirza zaza. Next base: position 8,260 of record VSMD01002379.1, on the reverse strand, counting down.
TGTTCAGTTATTTTTAATTTCACCCATTTACATACCATCCTCACAATTTTTGCCATATCTGCATACCACTTGTTTTTTTTTCCCTTAAATTTGACTCATTTTTCCCCTTCATCAATCCAGCCTTTTATCAATAAAATCCTGGGTTTCATGTGCTAATTGTCTAAAACGTACATTAAAATTAATACATAACTAGTTCAAAAATTTTCACCTTTGTGCCACATATGGCCTCTATACTTTAGGAAACACCAGTCTAGTTTTAATCCCTTGTTTTGCAAAGTGGGAAATAGGCCCAAAGAGTTAAACTGATTCAGGCAGGGGCTCCCACAGCCTCATAAGTGAGAGATCCAGTGATAGAGTTTGCCTTTTAGTATATGCTGCTTTTCACAAGGCAAGAATGATGAACACTAGATTTTTAAAGACTGCCCTTGCTACTGTAACACATATGGCACACTTTTGTGATTGGTTACTTATTTCCCTTGTGCTTTGAAAACCTGAAACTGTAGAGTATACAAATGTATCAAGGGAAAAGCAATTCTCAAGGGCCTCAATTTTTTTTAAAAGTAATTCTAGCACAGTGTTACTCAATCTGTACAATATTAAATCTAGGTATGAATTCTTTTTTTTTTTTTTTGAGACAGAGTCTCACTTTGTTGCCCAGGCTAGAGTGAGTGGCATGGCATCAGCCTAGCTCACAGCAACCTCAAACTCCTGGGCTCAAGCAATCCTACTGCCTCAGCCTCCCAAGTAGCTGGGACTACAGGCATGTGCCACCATGCCCGGCTCATTTTTTCTATATATATTAGTTGGCCAATTAATTTCTTTCTATTTATAGTAGAGACGGGGTTTTGCTCTTGCTCAGGGTGGTTTCGAACCCCTGACCTTGAGCAATCCACCCACCTCAGCCTCCCAGGGTGCTAGGATTACAGGCGTGAGCCACTGCGCCTGGCCAAGATATGAATTCTTTATATACAGCTAATACATAACTATAAAACCAAAGCAAATTCAGATTCTATTCAAACAAAATTACAAACTCAATAGTTCTAATTAGCAACATTATTTAACATGACAGAAGATCTTATTTTGCTAATGTAAATCATTGCTTTCAATATAAAATGGAATTTACTTCTCTGCTGTGGCTTTTTTGAGTTTGGGTTGCCTTTACCTCCTATACGTGGAAATATACGGGGTTATGGCCTGGTTATCTCACTGCTTTTATTTTGCAGAACTTTCATTTGGACTGTATGTTATGAATTTGGCCTTCACTTGACTCAAACTTAATATAAAACCAATGTAAGGTCTGAAATCCAGAGACTGTACTTTGGTTAAAAGGTGGACATAATGACTATCATTGAAAAGAAATGAAAAAGACTTAAAATTTCTCATAGAAACTTCCAAATCCTGAAGAATATATCTTAGGAACCCCAGGGGTCCACAGATCCGAGTTTGAGAAACACTGATAGAGTTAAAGAACTTGTGTCAGAAGGCTGGATTTCTAGTCCCGCTCTGCCCTCTGCTGGTTGTGTGACTTGGGTAAAACCCTTGTATATAAAACGAAGGGGTTCTAAAACAGAGGTCCCTTCCAACCTTCAAGTTCTAAGATTTTATAGCTATGTAGAATTTATTAAATAAGATTTTACTCATATAAATAATTACATATAAAGTATAAGGAAAGTTCAAGAACTTCAAAACATTTGTGTTTGTATTAAGTTCATAATGTATTTGTATTAAGCTCCATCATAACACTAGAGTATTTTCTAAAAACATTACTCATGTAAAGAATTACCTATACTTCTTGGCAGCAGCACAATGGGGTGGTTTTTATTTTTACAACTTTTCTGTATACAGTTAAAAATTTTTTCAATTATACTTAGATTCCAAACACGTAAGTCAAAATAATAAAATGATTAGGGCTTTTGGAAAAAAGTTCTCACAGGTAAAACAAGAAGATTTGAGTAAAAGAAATAATATAGGAGGGAAAACATGAATGATTTTGAATTTGGAAAACTTGCTTCAAAATATTGGGACAGCATTTATTTAAAAGGAGTAAATTCTAGGCCAAAAACTATAGACTACTACTGAAATAAATTTGATTTAAAAAAAAGGAAATAAAGTTCCAAAAAAAAAAAAAGGAAATAAAGTTCCAGACATTGTTTTCCCTTCTACTCCTAAGTATGTGAGTCAAAATGACTTAGCCAGCTATTAATATTTCAAGGGAACACAGACAGCAAAATGGTTGTAAGAGAAGTCTACAAGCATGAATAAACATACCAGATGTGTCCCAGAAGAGGGGATGCTAACATAATTATATAATCCTTATGCCACTGGCCATATCTAGGACTACCTAAAATTGAAAATCAAAATATTAAATATTGGCCGGGTATGGTGGCTCACGCCTGTAATCCTAGCACTCTGGGAGGCCAAGGCGGGTGGATTGGTTGAGTTCAGGAGTTCCAGACCAGCCCAAGCAAGAGCGAGACACCGTCTCTACTAAAAATAGAAATAAATTAGCTGGACAACTAAAAACATATATAGAAAAAATTAGCCAGGCATGCCTGTAGTCCCAGCTACTTGGGAGGCTGAGCCAGTAGGATCGCTTGAGCCTAGGAATTGGATGTTGCTGTGAGCTAGGTTGACACCACGACACTCTAGCCTGAGCAACAGAATGAGACTCTGTCTCAAAATAATAATAATAATTAGTTAAAAATAAAAAACCCAACACTGTGGAAAAGAATTTTTCTGAGCAGCAAGCCATGTTGTTAAAAGACTATTACTGAAATAAATTTGGTTTGGAAAAAAAAAGAAATAAAGTTCCATGAGGTCTGATCACTGTTGAGTAATTATCTCTCTTTCAATCTTTATTTCTTGTTCTTAGGCCTCCTAGCAATTTCTTTGTTTCTTTTGAAAAAGCGAGAGAGGGTACAAATTCCTGTTGGAATCATCATAATATCTGGCTGGGGGTAAGTTGGTAGTGTTCTGTTTGCTTACCTGTTTCTGTATACACAGTTACTATTCATTCTCTCTTTTTCTCTCTCAATCCTTGTTATAACAGAATCCCTGCTCTCCTTGTTGGTGTTCTTTTGATAACTGGAAAACACAATGGAGATAGCATTGACTCAGCCTTCTTTTATGGAAAAGAGCAGGTCAGAAGAGTTTATTGGCAATTCTGTTCTTGAGAACATTTCTTTTTAGCTTGTTAATGTGCCTTGCTATACATTAAAATTAACTTTGAAAACCTATTCCAACTTATTGCATGTCATACTGGTGTTCCTAGATCACTTTGCCACACCTCAAAATGTGGTGAACATTTTGCATGTCTAAATCCATTTTTAGCTCAAGATTTCTAACTGCTTAAAACTTGAGTCTTCTTAAACACATTTATGAATTATGTTTTCACTACTAGAGGAAAGAGTGATCAATTTAAAACTATTTAATAAGTTAGCAGTAATAATAAAGGTCAAATTCTTGACTCTTAATCCTATCATAAATATAAATTTCAGAACAAAAAGTGTCTGGGGAAAAGTGTGCTGGAAAAGCTGTGGAGTAGGAAGCTTGTAGGATTCTGCTTCTTTAGGATCCTGCTGAATTCTTTAGGGCTAGGGCCCAAAGATGTGTACGTTTAAAAAAACTTCTCCAAATAATTTTTATTCCTTACCCTTTTTTTCTGTTTATAAATTTTGAATTTGATGGAGTTTTTGTGAGAATAAATATGATTATATACATAAAAGACTGAGACTAGTGCTGTCAATTAGTGCTCAATAAATATTAACTATATTTATGTTTAGTATCATTGCCATAAAAAAGTCTCTAGCTGACTGACGTACTCTTGAACTACATATTAAAGTAAGCAAAAACTTAGAAGTCAAGGTCTGTAAGAAATCATTTAGATCACTTGTAAAGGAAACTAATGGCTGTACTGGTAACCAATTGCTGTACAATGAAAGCATCTAGAAAACTTATATGATTATAAGCAAACCCTAATTACTCTACAAGTAACTTACTTTCTTTACATATGCTTACCCTTTTTAAAGAACCACTGTTCTAGAGAATTTGAAGCTGTAGAGATGTATTTTCCATCAAAAAATTTCCCTTAACCTACTCTACTAAGATTTTCAAGATGGAGTTGTAGAAAGTGGCCTGACGTATTTTTCTCACAACAGATGATCACCACAGCAGTAACCCTGTTCTGCAGCATTCTGATAGCTGGGGTATCACTCATGTGCATGAACCGTACCACCCAAGCAGGAAGCTATGAAGGTTTTGACCAGTCTCAGAGCCACAAAGTAGTGGAGCCTGGAAACGCTGCTTTTGAAGAAAGTCCAACGCCAGTAAATGAACCAGAACTTTTTACAAGCTCTATCCCAGAAACAAGTATGATCCTTAAAGACACTGTTACATGCCTTTATAGCATATATTCTAAATGTTTTGTTTAAGGGCACTTGCTTGAACTATTTTGAATATCATCGCTATCTGTCAAATGAAAAACATGAATCATAGTAATATAGCTTGCAAATTCATTCATTAGATTTTTGTTTATAAGTCTTTTTGTGAGGATGATCTTTGGTTAAATCCTAAATCTTCCTCAGACTTGAGAGTTTAGATAAAAGTAACAACTGAGAGAAGGTCCTTCCTAGGAAACTATAAGCATATATAATTGTTAACTCAACAACATTGTATCAGGCAGGCACCATCAATAAAACGAACTTAAAGAAGCCTAATAAGTCAAGTGTTGGCAAGCTAAAGTCCACAGACCAAATCTGGCTCACCACGTGTTTTGTATGGCCCACCAGCTAAGAATGGTTTTCACATTTTTAAAAGGTTGAAAAAAAAAGAACACAAATATTTTGGAACTCTTGAAAACTATATGAAATTTAAATTTCATGCCCTCATAATTTTATGGAACGTAGCCATGCTTATTTATGTATTATCTATGGCTGCCTTCAAGCTATAATGGCAGAGTCATTGCAACAGGGACTGAGCAGCCTGCAAAACCTAAAATATTATCTGGCCCTTTGTAGAAAATGTTTGCCAATCTTTGGCATAAGTGAAAATATGAACCCTATCTAGTAACTTTGTTAATGAGTATTAACAATTGTTATGGGTTTGCTTCAATTCCTGAAGGGAACTTGGCAATACAGTATGTATTTTGGCTTCATATGCATGTGGATATTTCATAGATACACAAAAATCTGGGACGTTTAAACAATGGTACCTATTTTGTTTATTGAGTCTGTGGAGTAGAGGGATGACTAATCTCAGAACTATTTGTAGTAAATATCAATAAAAGATAAGAAAAAAGAGTGAAATGAGATAGAAGATTTAAAAACATTTTAATATCTTTGCCTTGGAATAAAACCCCGCAAGTCTTGCTATCTCATATTGCCTTTCTTCCTCTCTCTCTTCCTTCCTCCATCTCAAACTAGAAGTATGTAACACAGTGGTTAAAAATAGGGATCTGGAGCCAGACTACCTGGGTTCAACTCCTAAGTCCATGATTTGCTACTATTTGATCTTGTGCAAGTTCCCTGTGCCTCAGTTTCCATATCTGATGACAATACCTACCTCATAGGAATACAAATAGATAAATAGATACAAATAGATAAAATGATATAACATATGTAAAGCCAGCACATAGTAAGTATAATGTGTTAGCTTTATAACATTTTATTGTAAAAAGAAGACATCCTTACAGTAAGGAATTCAAATACTATTCTAAAAGACTATAAAAAGAAAAGCTAAAGTCTTCTCCTCACTGACCCTCAGTCCTTCTCCCTAGAGGTAATCACTTTTTATAGTTTTATGTATCACTCAGACATTTTATTCATTTTTCTTTTATTTATTTACCCACACATACAATCATGCAATGCATAATGTCCTATAACTTACACAGAGATAATAAAACTGTGAGAGGTCATTTTTTTCTATTCAGGGAATAATAAGAGGTTCAGTAAGGCTGGAGCTCAGGGTACGTCTGGGGAAGAGGTCAAGAGGAAACTGGGAAAGTAAGCAAATCCAAAGAGGATTCTATGCCATGCTAAAATGTGAGGGTTTTGTCCTGGGAGTAAACGTTACATTAGCAGCTTTTACAATAGGTTAGGCCTGACCCAGGGTGTATTAGGGCAGCAGCGGAGGGATGAACAGGTGGGGCTGTACTCAGGAGAAGTTGTATTGACAAGGTTTGGTAATTGGTAGGAAGCTGGGTGAGGACTAAGGGAGAAACTGAGGATAACATCCGGGAATCTGGTTTAAGTGAACGTTTAATTGTGGGGCTATTACCTAAGAAGGGGAATTCAGAGAGAACAGATTTTTAAGGTTAGGCAATGAGCTCCACTATGAGCCTTCTAAGTTTGAGATGCATGAGACACCAACGACACATTCTAGTTTCTCTTAAAATAGGATGCTCAGATCTGAATATAGTATTCCAGTTATCACAGTCCTTAACACAGAGTAAGCATTCAATATTTGTTGAATGTTTGTTGACTGAGTGAAGAATAATATTAGGTACAGGGAATAAGTTAGCATATTTAGAATTAATAAAGGTTAATGTCATATTTGCATCAAACATTTTTCCTTTTTAAAAGTGTTTACCCTAGAGGTAAGCACTATTATGAATTTGGACTGTATCACTCCAGAGCAAGGTTTTATTATGCTTTCACAATATGTTTATATTTCCATCAACAATATTATATAGTATGGTTTTTTGCGAGTTTTTTTTTTTTTTTTTTTGAGACAGGGTCTCGCTTTGTTGCCCTGGTTAAAGTGCAGTGGCGTTATCACAGCTCAGTGCAACCTCAAACTCCTGGGCTCAAGCAATCCTCCTGCCTCAGCCTCCCAAGTAGCTGGGACTACAGGCACTCACCATCATGCCTGGCTAATTTTCTATTTCTTTTGTAGAGACAGGGTCTTGGCCTTTGCTCAGGCTGGTTTCGAACTCCTGGCCTCAAGTGAGCCTCCTGCCTTGGCCTCCCAAAGTGCTGGGATTACAGGCATGAGTCACTGCGCCCAGCCCTTATATATGTTTTCTTAACAAATTTCATTTTAGCCGATTTAAACTTTCAAGTTTCTGGACATAAGAGAGCTGGGCCAGATAATCTCTTTATTTTCTATTTTTCTATGGCTCTATTTTAACCTTGAGATGGCATCTTTATATTAAATTTAAAAAGACATTTATAATAGCTTTATTATAGATATTTTTTATACTTGGAAATCTTTTTGGTTTTAAGAACATCACTGAAGAATTAAAGCACATTATCAACGAAAGGCTCACAGCCTAAGAATTATTTGTTTTTCTAGCATATTAAATTTTAATAGTTTATCACAAAAGTTATTATTCTATTATAATTCATGTCAAGGAGCACCATGTCTATATATGTGTGAGATGTTTTAAAGGACACTGCATGCAGTTCTCTGACTATATAGAAGAAAAATCATAGCTCTGTAGAGATGTGTCAATGTGACTTCTGTAAACCAATCTACCTATAAACCAGCAAGAGATTTTCAGCAGTACACAGTTGAAAAGACAAAAGCATGTAATTGTTTTACTGCATCTTATAGACTTGTAGGAGACAGGTCTTGAAAGCAGTGAGGGTTTAAAGAACAGAAAATTGGACATTTATTTTTATAAGAATTTTATTTTATTTTATTTTTTTTTTGAGACAGAGTCTCACTTTATTGCCCAGGCTAGAGTAAGTGCCGTGGCGTCAGCCTAGCTCACAGCAACCTCAAACTCCTGGGCTCAAGCAATCCTGCTGCCTCAGCCTCCCAAGTAGCTGGGACTACAGGCATGTGCCACCATGCCCGGCTAATTTTTTCTATATATATTAGTTGGCCAATTAATTTCTTTCTATTTATAGTAGAGATGGGGTCTCGCTCTTGCTCAGGCTGGTCTCGAACTCCTGAGCTCAAATGATCCGCCCACCTCGGCCTCCCAGAGAGCTAGGATTACAGGCTTGAGCCACCGCGCCCGGCCAAGAATTTTATTTTTAATTGATACATAACTGTACATATTTATTGGGTACAATGTGATATTTTGATATAGGTATACATTATATAATGATCAAATCAGGATAATTAGCATATCTATCACCTCAGACATTTATCATTCCTTTGTGATAAAGAAATTCAAAATCCTTTCTTCTAGCTGTTTTAAGATATACAATATCTTATTGTTGACTATAGTTCCTTGTTGTGCATGCAAACACTAGAACTTATTCTAACGTAACTTTGTACCCATTGACCATTCCCCTTATGGCCCCCTGTCTCC